>JBBPBX010010752.1:0-39776 GCA_038048925.1 Garcialebias charrua | reverse complement strand
TCGTCGATTTACGGCGCCCTCGACTTACGGCAATCCGGAGTTACGAACGCGCTCCGTTAAAAAGCATAGAATCGAGTTACGGCGTAGATGCGTCCTTACGGCACCTGAAATCGTCATCACGGCGGAAATTTACATGAGGTGGAGGGTGGTGGTGGGAGTGGGGTGGTTACCTTGGCGCATGACAATGGAAATTTACCGCGTAGCTGCGTGCTCTCGGTTGGAGGGGGGTGCGGGTGCAGTGACAATGTGAAATTACAGCAGCGGATGTATACAGGCGTACTGTACCTCCTGAAGGACAAAGGCAGAGTGATACAGATTCGTAAGGTATTTAAGGTAACGCGCGAGCCGAGACGCGTAGTGAGTTTGGTGAACGGTGACAACGACAGAGAGCAATTTTTTTTTAGCGAGTGTTGGCTAGCTAACTTGTGCAAACTTTAAAAATGGCCCCAAAAAGAGGAAAGTATTTGGATGGGAGCGTGGCGGCGGGTAAGAAACGCAAAGCTATAATGATGGAGGTTAAGAAGGAGATTATTAAGCTTGCTGATCAGGGATTAAAGCCGACGGAGATAGGACAAAAATTAGGGTTGGTGCGTTCAACTGTAGGAATGATAATTGCTGATAAAGCTCGGATCCTTGAACAAGTTAGAGGATCAGCGCCCATGAAGTCAACCATAATTACTAAACAAAGGTCCGGTCTTCTTGTCGATATGGAGAAATTCTTTATTTTATGGCTGGAAGATCAAAACCCGAGACACGTACCCGTTAGCCTGTCCGTCATTCAGGAGAAAGCTCGACGGATCTATGCAACTTTAAACTTTAAAAGCAAAGAAGGGGTGAGGGCAGTGCAACAGAAGACTTTACTGCCTCTAAAGGGTGGTTTCAAAGATTTAAGGACAGAGCCAATTTCCATAACATCAAAATACAAGGTGAGCATGTGTTTCATTTATCTTTTTATTACACTTATGTTACATCAGCTTTATTACAGTGTTACATCAGCTTAATCGTGTCACGTGTGTGCATTTCAACAGGTGAGGCCGCGAGTGGGGATGTGGACGCAGCAGGTGCCTTCCCAGACACACTGGCTGCAATAATCACGGATGGAGGATACACAGCACAGCAGGTCTTCAATGGGGATAAAACAGGACTCTTTTGGAAGAGGTTACCCGACCGCACCTACATTAGTGTAGGATTTTAGATACCGGTACTGGTCAGTTTACTGACTGTACCATATTCCAAATGAAAGTTTGAGCAGATTTTATCTGACCCAAATTCTTAGCATTTAATTTTAACGAGTTTTCTCTTTTTTTGGATTTAAACAGATTAAATGTGACCAGACAAGATGTAACTCACTAGAAACGTTATCTTATGTTGATTCACCAGGAGATGAACCTTTTATTGACAGAATCATAAAATTACATCAAACATTTGTACTGTATCAAGATTAGCTCTGATGTAGATTTCATATAAACTACTGTAGACATCTTCACTCACTGCCCTCTCTACCTGCCTGGAGGAAATAAGGGCATGGATGAATCAGAACTTTCTTCAATTAAACTGCTCCAAGACTGAGGCCATACTGATTGGCACCCCTCACCAGGTACAAACATCAACTATAACAACAATTTCCTTTTCTGGACAAGACATCCCCCTCTCCACCTCTGTTACAAATCTTGGAATAAAAATGGACTCTCATCTTACATTTGAAAATCACATTAAAGCTGCACTATGTAACTTTGTAGTGCAGTCTGTAACTTTTCTAACAATATATTTTTAACATATTTCTTCACTCTGTCACTATCTACTGACAGACTGGTGTTAGACAAAGTAATCTCTGAAAAAAACTATAGTCCCCTTGCTTCTCTATCAGCATTTATAAAAACACTAAAAACACAGAGTGACCCGCCGTTAACCAGCCAATAAAAACAGAGTTTGTAACCAGCCAATAAAAACAGAGCTTGAATTTGAATCAGCCAATAAAAACAGAGCTTGAATTTGAATTTCAGCAGAGCAAGGGGGGCAGAGCCATATATGGCTCTGAGGGGGAGGGATCAGAATGCTTTGCCTGTTGAAAATATTTCTAAGTTCTGTGCTCTACAGAAAGTTACACATAGCACCTTTAAGCATCTGTTTAAAACCTGCTTCTTCCATCTTCGAAACATCTCCAGACTTCGCCCATCTCTAACTTTTTCTGATGCTGAGAAACTCGTCCATGCCTTTGTCTCCTCCAGGCTCGACTACTGCAACTCCCTGTTTATTGGAATCCCTGGCAAAAACCTTCAGAAGCTTCAATATATTCAAAACAGTGCAGCAAGGATTTTATTGAGAGCTCGTAAATTTGAACATATTACACCCATTCTCCATAACCTCCATTGGCTTCCTGTCACCTACAGAATTCAGTACAAAACTGCTCTCATTACACACCAATGCTTACACGGAACTTCACCAGATTATCTAAAGGACATTCTTGCTCCATATTCATCCACCCGGTCTCTTCGATCACAGAACAGTAATCTCCTTCACATTCCACGAACCAAATTAAGGACCATGGGAGACCGGGCATTCTGTGTGGCTGCCCCCCGCCTATGGAACTCCCTCCCTGACTACCTGAGAGCTCCACAGTCACTGGTTGACTTTAAACAAGGCTTAAAGACCTTTCTTTTTAAGCGAGCCTACTCTGCCTCCACATGATTTTACCTTTAATCTTAGTTGATACTATCATTGATTTACTTGATTTTATCACTTGTTTTTATTTGATCTTTGATTTTTGTTGCACTTTGTAGCACTTTGAGATTTTCGTTAATGAAAAGTGCGTTATAAATTAAATTCATTATTATTATTATTATTATTATTATTAGACAAGATTCAAATTGAAACAACAGACAAGTTAAGGGTCTTATATTAACTTTTCTGCAGGCACATTAACTTAGTTTACTGGCTTAGAAAAATAAGTTTAGGATGAGGAATGGAATGAAAGATAAGAGGGAGTGAAGAGAAAATATCTTGATATGTGTAACCAGAAACCATGGCAGTTCCTCTGTAGCTTCCGCTCGACTTTGGTCGAATGGCCATCGACGTTTTACCTGTGCGAAGATTTTTGGTCTCAGCCTGGCAAACTAGTCCCAGCCTTATTAACCGTTCTGCTTTGGTTCACAGGCGACCAGCGTTAAGTTCCAGTGGCTCGCTACAAGTCGGCTTCCACTTCTCCGGGGTAATGGCTTCAGCTCCGGTGTGGTTTTTCAAGATAAGAGATCATTTGAAGGAAATTCCTTCAAATGGAGCGTTTCAGCTCGAGGTCAGGTTTCACAGCGAGCTTGCTGTAAACACCTTGCTGATAGAATGAAGTCATTGGCGTTTTGACTGGCGTTCAACCAGCTATCAGGAGAAGAACATAGTTTGAGTTCCCTCGTAAACTGAAGCAAGACAGGAAGTTAGGGTTTATGTAGAGGGCTTAACCCCGTCAAATCCACCCCACTGATTGGCTGTTCACCAAAAATAACGGAGTGACTTTGCAGGTCATAAAGTGGAAAATCTGAAGGTTGTACAGGAAAACTGTATAGATAAACAGACAGACGGAGCCGCCAGTAAAGTGATTATTATGTCTAACTCAGAGACAAAACTGAGAAGTTAAAACTTAACACATACCCTGAACTGTGCCATAGTTTTAAGCAGCATCGTACTAAAGAATAAACCAGCATATTAAGAGTGACAACTCATGCAAATAACAGATCATCATAAAATGACAAAAGTTATTCTGTTGATCAATTCTGCATTAACACAAATTAAAAGGAAGTCTCTTCTGAAATAATTTGTGTCCTTTGATTCAAAATAAATGTAAATAAAACAGTGATTTTGTCCTTCACTGTAGGTTTTCAGAGAAAAGGAGATTCACTTGAGAGCTTCAATGAAAAGGTGAATTCAGGTGTTTTCACCGAGAGTCCAGAGACCAGGGTGTTCCACTACATCAGCAAGGAGGAAAGAACAGCTCCAGGTCACAAAGTTGGCAAGGAGCGTTTGACGTTGCTGTTTGGAGGGAATGCTGCTGGAGACTGTAAGTTGAAACAGTTATTGATGTACAAGTCCGAGAACCCTAGAGCCTTCAAGAACATTAATAAGAAACAGCTGCCAGTCTATTGGACCTCAAACCAAAAGACTTGGGTTACACTGGCTGTATTTGAGGACTGGTTCACCAACCATTTTGTGACAGATGTTAAGCGGTTCTGCACCTCCAACAGCATTCTCTTTAAAGTCCTGCTGGTGTTGGACAATGCACCTGGCCACCCTGCACATCTGACCGGCCTTCACCCAGATGGGAAGGTTGTGTACCTGCCACCTAACACCACCTCACTCATCCAGCCCATGGATCAGGGGGTCATAAGCACATTTAAAGCTTACTACCTCCAGAGAGTCATCCATGATGCTTTGGAAGCAACTGAGAAAGACCTAGAACTCACCCTCAAAGACTTCTGGAAGAAATACAACATCCTGGATGCTGTGCGGAACATTGGTCACTCCTGGGAATGGGTGACGCCTAGCAACTTGAGTGGAGTGTGGAAAAAGCTTTGTCCACAGCTTGCTTAGGCTTCACCTGTGTCCCAGGAGTCAGTGACCAGTGTGATCCAGAACGTGGTGGAGATGAGCAGGTCACTGCAGTTGGACATTGAGGAGGACAATGTCCAAGAGCTGCTGGCATCAGAAGGAGACGAGTTGTCTCCTGAGGACTTAATGGAGCTGGAGAGACACATCGTGGAGGAGGATGAAGAGTAAGTCACGCCAAGCCCTCCGGCTAAGCAGTTCACGAGGCAGGACTTGGCTAAAGGTTTTTGGCTCTTGCAGGAAAGCATGGCTTGCTTTGAGGCTCAGGATGCTGATGGGGAGAGGTACGCCAAGGTTGCCAGGGCCATGATGGACCCCGTAGCTTGCTACCAGCAGATCCTGTAGGACAAAAAACAAGAAGCTGTGCAGAGCAGCATATTGCATTTTGTAAAGAAGGTCTCAGCAGCACCTCCAGGATCTGCTGCAACAGCAGAAGAAATGCCATCTACTGTACTTCTGTTGCAGCAAGCCAGGAGTCCATGGAAACATCACCCTCCCCACAGTAGTCACGCCTCCCTCCCCTGCACCCTCCCTAAAGGTAATGAAATGTTATGTTTATTTTTGATTTTCTGTTTTGTGTTATGTTATAACTTCATCTGTTAATCCACCTGTCTCTGCTCATGTCCACAGCCTCCTCCTCCTCCTCCTCCTCTCCACTCAACCAGCCTCAGCAATACATACTCCGGCCGTGGCGTAGTGGTAATGGCAGTCGTCCCCCGATCGGAAGGTTGGAGGTTCGAATCCCGGTTCCCCACACCATGTGTCGTTGTGTCCCTGGGCAAGACACTTAACCCCGAGTTGCTCCCGGTAGGACTGGAAAGGCGCCTTGCATGGCAGTCTGCCGCTACCGGTGTATGAATGCGTGTATGAATGGGTGGATGGTTGGTATTGTAAAGCGCTTTGGGGCTCCTCACAGGGGGCTAGAAAGCGCTATATAAATAAGCTCTATTTACCATTTACCTAGCCTGGCCCTCGCCTTCCTGCACAGCTCCGCTCAATTCTCATTTCCCTTCACTGCACAGTCTGGGACTTCTCCCATTCACAACGATTTCTCCGGTAGAATTTTGTTCGGACCAATCAGAGAACAGAAGGGGCAGAGTTTTTGGCCCCCTAACCCATGCCCCCACCTGTCCCAGCGCGCAGAGCCCTATAAAGGGCTCTGCCAGCGCGCAGCCAGCGAGCAGCGGCATGTTCTCATTCAAAGCGATGCAGGACTGTTTTATATGTGATATAAATGTATTAATTTCCCCTTCTTAATCCCTTATCTGGAGTTTTCTTTTGTTTTTTTTTGGCCAAAAGTCAAGTGATCGCTCGCTCCCTCCTCCTTCTCTCCCTCCGCTGAAATGAACAAGGAAATGGCTGAGGTTGTCACGAGAATTAAACTCGGGTTTTACGTTGCTGCCCGAGTCCCATCAGATTTTCTGGTCTTCTGGTGAGCTGGACCAGCGATCCATGGTTTTATTTTATTTTATTTAAACGTTTTATAACATATAAACACAGGATTTCCAGCGCGGCAGCCAGCAGCGAGAGAAAAGCTGCAGGAGGCGGAGCAGTTGTCAAGTTCACCAGAGCACGGGGGGTGGCTCTGAGGGGAGGGAGCAGAATGCTTTCCCTGTTCAAAATATCCAATGGTTTTGTTCCTCAGCAGAGGCCCACGCCTCCAACAAGAATCGTTTTAAAATGGAGAAAGTCCAGACCCTTGTCTGAAGCGAAGTGAAGGACAGGGTCTGGTTTTAACCAGGCTACCATTTACCATTTACCATACTCCCCTCACTGACCTGCTCACCTCCCCATTAACCAGCACAATATCATCATAAAGGTAGGGGATGGGGTAAGATGAGCCATTTTTCATATTTAGGATCACTACATCAAGGCAATCATAGTTTTGTTGCCAACTAATATATCTGCATATATTTCAGGTTGTTGTGCATCCCTTCAAACAACAGAATGGGTGTGAAACATAACTGTTCAAATAATAAAGCATGTCTAAAAAAAGTGGTCTTGTGGCACAACTTACCCCCTTAATGGGGTAAGTTGAGCATAGGACTGGTGTAAGATGAGCCATATCCCTACTTTTTTGCACCCTGTTTCTTGAGAAGTTCTCCAGCCTTCTTCTTTTCTTTTTCTTTTTGACTTGTTTCCAACAACAACTTCTCAGGTGTGTCAGTCAAGATTTGTGTCTTCACCTTTGTACGTTTCCTTTTAGGCTTTGTTGCCGTCACCTTTGGGAATGGCATTATTTCTATTGGAGATATGTATCCTGGATGGCTGGGAGAGACAGAACTACCAGAAAGTGATGATGACTCAGGCCCTGTGATGTTAGGTGCTGGTAGGTCAGCTGAAGTAGATGGCTGGTCAGATAGCTCGTCAGGGTTGGGTCTGTCTGTGACCATGGATGGTGCATAGGCTTCCTGTGGGAAGATATCTCGGTTGAAAGGAAAGATACCAGTGGACCTGAATCCAGACAGGATGTTTCTTGGTGTCATTGCTGACAGGAAGGTCTCATGCACAATCTCTGGGATGGCATAAATGGAAGCAATTTGTACAGGGTGGGTTCGCATCCAACTGTCCATGGCCTTGTTGTAATATGTCTTGAATGGTCCATAGACTGACACATCCAAGGGCTGCATTTTATGGGATGTATGAGGTGGCAAAGTGAGCATCACGATCCCATTCTCCCTAGCAATCTCCACAGACTGGCACAGGGATGTTGTTTCGCTTTGCAAACTCGTAGGCAAGTTCTCTGCATTTGCGGGTAGTAAGCCCATGAAACTGATCTGCCAGATTCTTAATATGTTTGGCAAGTTCAGACTCCATGTCATCTGAGAGAATCCTTTTAGCCTCTGCTACTCCAGCATAGCCTGTCTTTTTCAAAGGTGCTTTTTCTTTTTCGTCAATGTACCTCTTCAGTGTCATTCTGTCTAGTTTGGCATCCTTAGCTGCTGCTCGAATAGACTTCCCTTTTCTTACTTCACTGGTGGCTCTTTCAAGAACATCAGTGGTTGCTCCCCTACTTGTTTTGCGCTTATATACGCGAGGCATGATGTCCACTCTGTAATCATACAAATGCAGAATATTGATTTAATGTTTAAGACATATAGGCTACAGCTAAAATACACTTAAGTGTACGGCTCAACTTACCCCTGGTGAAATGGCTCAATTTACCCCAGAGCTACCATTTTGACATTATTAGTCTCCACAGCTAAAGTAGTGCATTTTTATGCTAGTTTGAAGACCTCATGTTGTAGCTCATAGATACCACAATTGATGTATAAAACAAATTTAAAATTATCTATTTTGGTCTAAACACAATTCTCATGAAACTTATGATAGACTAAATTCACTTTCAAGAGTGAAAAATGTTTTTCCAGAAATAAATGTCTAACCACTTTACCCATGTGGTTCTTACCTTCACAGACTCCATGAAATGACACCCTCCTCCTAAATATTTGGTCACATGATCAATTTTGTTTACCGTTTCTTAGCAACAAGGGGTGGCTCAACTTACCCTTTGGCTCAACTTACCCCAGTCTCCCCTACTGTCATGACATGTTATTTTTTTGTCCTTTTCTTTTTTGTTTTATGTTATAGCTGCATTTACTATATTCATCCACCTGTCTCTTGTCATGTCCACAGCCTCCAAAGCATCACGGAAAGGCCCCTCCTCCATGTCCATCCAACATCTGCACTACACCTGACCTTCACTGACATGCTCCATCTTCTTTCTGCCACATCATTTGCAGAAAAGTAAGGACCACATGTTTTTGTCTGTGTTTAATTTATCTTTTTATTGCAGTTACAGTATGTAGGATCAGCTTAACATGGAGATCCTCATGTCTGTGTTCTTTTTTAACAGTCAGACCTGCTGTGCTGCCTCCTCACTCCTCTCTTGCATCCACCTCCATCACACTGACTCCAGCCACATCTGGAAGACACCTGACCTGATCTGACATGCTCCATCTTTTTTCTGCCACATAATTTGCATAAAAGTAAGGACCACATGTTTTTGTCTGTGTTTAATTTATCTTTTTATTGCAGTTGCAGTATGTTGGATCAGCTTAACATGGAGATCCTCATGTCTGTGTTCTTTTTTAACAGTCAGACCTGCTGTGCTGCCTCCTCACTCCTCTCCTGCATCCATCTCCATCACACTGACTCCAGCCACATCTGGAAGACACCTGACCTGATCTGACATGCTCCATCTTTTTTTTGCATCATTTGGATAACAGTAAGGACAACAAGTTGTTGTCTGTGTGGTTTCATATTTTTTTTATTAATGTTAACTTGCACATGTCTGTCTTCATTTCTACAGCCAGACCTGCAGTGTTGCTGAACGGTGTCTGCCCTGCTGTGTCATCACTGAAAGGCCCCTCATCATCATCCTGCATCCAACATCAGGACCAGAACTGAACTGAACTCACATGTTGCCTCTGGACTCACATGTCCCCCTCCTCCATTGTTGAGTGAGCAGCATCAGGACAACATCTGCACCTGACCAGACCTTTCTGGACTCACATGCCCCCTCATCCATGGTTCAACAGCTTCCCGTCCTCAAGTGTTAAGCAGTTCCCTCTGATCCAGGTTTGAGAATTGAGCGGAGCTGTGCAGGAAGGCGAGGGCCAGGCTACATTAACACTAGCCTGGCCCTCGCCTTCCTGCACAGCTCCGCTCAATTCTCATTTCCCTTCACTGCTCAGTCTGGGACTTCTCCCATAGACAACGATTTCTCCGGCTGATTTTTGACCGGACCAATCAGAGAACAGAAGGGGCAGAGTTTTTGGCCCCTAACCCACGCCCCCACCTGTCCCAGCGCGCAGCCAGCGAGCAGCCGCATGTTCTCATTCAAAGCGATGCAAAGCGATGCAGGACTGTTTTATATGTGACACAAATGTATTAATTTCCCCTTCTTAATCCCTTATCTGGAGTTTTCTTTTGTTTTTTTGGCCAAAAGTCAAGTGATCGCTCCCTCCTCCCTCCCTCCTCCTCCTCCTCCTCTCCCTCCGCTATGAGGAAATGCCTCAGGTTGTCACGAGAGAATTAAACTCGGGTTTTACGTTGCTGCCCGAGTCCCATCAGATTTTCTGGTCTTCTGGTGTGCTGGACCAGCGATCCATGGTTTTATTTTATTTTTTTAGAACGTTTTATTAACATATAAACACAGAATATGCAGCGGCAGGCTGCAGCGAGAGAAAATGCTGCAGGAGGCGGAGCAGATGTCAAGTTCAACAGACCACGGGGGAGCAGCCATATATGGCTCTGAGGGGGAGGGAGCAGAATGCTTTTCCCTGTTCAAAATTTTTCTAAGATCCAATGGTTTTGTTCCTCAGCAGAGGCCACGCCTCCAGCAAGAATCGGTTCTCTATGGAGAAAGTCCGGACCCTAGTCCGAAGCAAAGTGAAGGACAAGGGTCTGGTTTTAACCAGGCTACATTAACACTGTTTTATTCCATTAATTTGAATCAAAGTCAAATTAAATCACAAGAGACTCTCTTATTCTTTTACTTTGTGCTAATTCAAATATAATCAATGCATAAACTTGTGTTATTCGTATGAGCAGTGTTATTATTCTTCAATATGCCGAATGGTATTATTCTTAAATATTTGTGGTAATTAATTACTCTGTCTAAAGCAGGGGCGGCCGGCCAATAGGGGGCGCTAGTGCGCCGCCCCCTCCACTGGAACTCCCACTGGAACTTCTAGACTTAAAATAATAATAATAATAATAATAATGAAATTATAAAATAAAAATAATTTGAAATATATGTATATATGTTAATAGTTGTGCAGGATAAATATTTTATAGGTAATGATGAGTTATATTCTTTGTTTCAAAAAATGTTTTCTGATTTGTGACGTATTTCCGGTCCGTGGGCACATGAC
The DNA here is from genome assembly GCA_038048925.1 of Garcialebias charrua. Lineage (NCBI taxonomy): Eukaryota > Metazoa > Chordata > Actinopteri > Cyprinodontiformes > Rivulidae > Garcialebias > Garcialebias charrua. The sequence continues at coordinate 29,304 of JBBPBX010010752.1, read as the reverse complement.
TCTTATCCGTAGACTGGCATTATAAATTGCGCATGTGGAGTTATTCAGCAATGTTGCAATACAATGGAAAGATGCTGGGCGCATATTTGAGCGCCCTGGACATGTACAACGTGAGGCTGTACCCACAACCTGCCGAAAGCATGTTTCCGGTTTTAATTAAAAATAATAATTTTTTCCCCTCTGGGAACAGAGCTGCTCAGGTAGGTTTTAAATCATTGAAAGCCCTTTATCTAATGCCTATTTGCCATTTCTGACTGATATGCCTCTCAACTTTAGAAGTCTCTGTTTCTTTGTGAAAAAGCCAACCGTTATTATCAGACTATGTATGAAATATTGACTGGAGGCATCTGGACAATTGTAACGGCAGTCATTAATGCATGCCTTATTGAAATATTATTTACACGTAGCTGTCAGCTCATAAATAAATAAAAATTTAAAAAAGAAGTGCAGCAGCTCCCGCATAATTTTGGTCAGGCATATTGGGAGAGGGCATATTGGGAGAGATCTTGCATGTGTGGGTTTGTTTACACTCGTCGTCCTGTGAGGAGACGAGGACCTGAGCTCAGCTGACCACACACACAACCTCAAGCGACGTTGGAAATTGTAACAGCAGTAATTATTAATGTGCCTTCTTGCCGTACTGCACAGGTAAGCGATCAATTAGTTAATAAAACGCACAGACATGAGCGAACGGTGAGCGTAACGTGTGTAACAGGTGGTGCGGTCTGTCACATGCTACGCTAGCTTGTTAGCTGTGCTAATGAACGGTGTGGTGTACATGATCATAAAAGTTGCTGCCAGTTATAAACACGAACGTCTGAAGATGACTCCTGTCAGCTCATGAACTTGTTTTTTTACTCCTACTCAGAGAGTCTGTTTTTAACTGTTGTCTCGTTTTGTTTAAGCAGCAGTTTGTAATGGTGTCATGATTTATGATGAATAAATCTGAATGAATAATGAATAAACATGGCTCTGTTCCACCCCTCAGTTTCAGTTATAAGCTGTGCTGTTGTTTCAAAGCTATACACTTAAAGTAACCAAGCAACAGAAGGATTTATGTATTAAATATTATTGTGAAACAGTAATGTGAATTTTTCATGTTATAAAAGAGTGATTATATAATTATTTTAATTTAATTTTAACATTATAAAGATCACTGGGGATGGAATGAAGCACTGAAAGTTCTAGACCAAAAACCACTGAAGTGGCACCACTGTAAAATACTGAAGAAATATAATTTATTAAGCTTTGACAATTTTTTAAAATGTTCTAGTTTAAAATTAACTTTTAAATGTATTAATGGTCTTGTCCCAGAGCTGGTGAAGAGAATTATTTTAAAAGTCAGCAGCTCAGGAGCTGCAACAAGAGGTGCAGTTGATGGAGACTGTAAACCTGCAAAATACAAAACCTCATTTGGTCAATGCTCCTTCTCATTTAAAGGTCCTCATATCTGGAACAGTTTACCATCAGCAATAAAAACATTAACTGATCTTAGTTTTTAATTCCCAGGTGAAAAAATGGTTGAAACAAAACCAAATCTGTGATTACTGAACCCCATGGGGGCAGAGCAGCAGGCATGTGTGTGAGGGAACTGTTTAATCTTAATTTAATTTTAATTTTATTTTAGCTGTTTTTATATAAAAGTCCAACCAAGGACTGGGTTTGCAAATTAGCCTGTGGCTAGAAAACCTTTGTACAAGACAATGGTTGCTTCGTTTTTAACATGTAACATTGTTTATTGTGCTGTCCTTGTTCAAATAAACTTGAACGAATGAATGAAATTGAAATAACCCAGATATTATTATTTCTGTTGTATTAAGAAAGTTAAAATGAGATTAGATACTTAATATTACTGATATTTTGTTACTGTCTTATGATTGAACTACTTCACATTTCTTGTTATTTTACCTGGTGACTAAAGATGAACACTGTTCTCCTAAGGTCCTGTTCAGACAGAGACTCCCTTTTGTGGAGAACACAGTGGCAGTGTATCCCAGATGGCCAAGAAACGTCGCACACTGGGGCCTGGTGAACGTCAGAGGACAGCTACAGAGGTGAGAGAAGCTAAATGCATGATGTAGGTTTTTTACAATGTTTTTCATCATAGTAGTTCTGTATTGTGAAAAAGTGAGGAGCACTAGTCTACTTCTTTACAAGTGCAATGTGAATTTGAATTGTTGCTATTAAATTTACACATATACTCATAAAATAAATAGTTATTTGTTAAATACTGTAATTAGAAAGCTGACTAATAGCCATTCCTATCCTCTTGACTACCAGGAAAAATAAATATTGTCCATGCCCAATATTTTATTATTTATATGGAAGAGAAAGGTGCCAAAACCCACCCTTTCATATTTAGCATAATTGAAAAAGCCCTAAATCAGAGTCAGAGAATATTTATTGTCATTCACACCACATGTGGTGCATGTGATGAAACAAGATTATGTACACATGGTCCCAGTTACATCCAACAATAAAAAGTAAAAGAAAAACAGTAATAATATCTAAGATATGAACTAAGTCAGAGTCAGAGTCAGAGAGAATTTATTGTCATTTGCACCGCATGTAGTACATGTGTTGAAAACGAGATTATGTACACAGGGTCCCAGTTACATCCAACAACAAATGCAAGAGAAAAACAATAATAACATCTAGGATTAACTAAGAGAGACATCAGCTAGTAATACACTAAGCCCTAATGTAGTAGAAAAACATCATTATAAACAGCAGCACGAACATGAGCAGATGGTCACAGATGAACGCAGCAACAAGAAACAGATCAGCATCAGCATGATGTGACATTTTGCAGTGTTTATTCTTATTATTTATTTATTCATGAGTCTGACAGCCTCAGGGTAGAAGCTGTTCCTCAGTCTAGTGGTTCTACATTTGATGCTCCTCAACCTCCGTCCCGAGGGGAGTGGTGCAAAGAGTGAGTGTGCTGGGTGAGTGAGGTCTTTCATGATGCAGGTGGCTCTTTTTCTGCATCTGGAGGTGTAAATGTCTGTGATGGTGGGGAGACTGACTCCCACAGACTTCTGTGCAGCCTTCACCACTCTCTGTAGAGCTTTCCTCTCTGCAACTGTGCAGCCTCCATGCCACACGTTGATGCTGGAGCACAGGACGCTCTCCACTGCACACCTGTAGAACGAGGTGAGGACTGAGCTTCTCAGACCGGCTCGTCTCAGCCGTCTGAGGAAGTAGAGTCTCTGATGACCTTTCTTGATCAGGCTGGTGGTGTTATTGCTCCAGCTGAGGTTATCATTCATGTGTACACCCAGGTATTTGTAGCTGGAGACCACCTCCACCGCAGATCCACCTATATACAGTGGGGTGTGGGTGTGTTTGTTCCTTCTGAAGTCCACAATCATCTCCTTCGTCTTCTTCACATTCATGTGAAGGTTATTCTCTTTGCACCAACTCTCCAGATGTTCCACCTCCTGTCTGTAGCTGGATTCATCATTATCTGTGATGCATCCCACCACAGCTGTATCATCTGCAAACTTAACAATATGACAGCCTGGATGTGTGGCTGTACAATCATATGTGAGCAGAGTAAACAGAAGAGGGCTCAGCACACATCCCTGAGGAGAGCCAGTGCTGAGGGTGATGGTGGAGGAGGAGAAGTTGTGGATCTTCACGGACTGTGGTCTGTTTGTTAAGAAGTCTAAGAAAAACATCAACTAAAAATACACTAAGCACTAATATCATAGAAAACATTACTCCAAACAGCAGCACGAACATGAGTCTGTATGAGCAGATGAACACGAATGAACACAGCAACATGAAACAGATTTTTTGTCAGCAGCAACATGAAACAGATCAGCAGCAACATGTGATATTTCACAGTGATTCTTCTGGTTAGAGATTCATGAGTCTAACAGCCTCAGGGTAGAAGCTGTTCCTCAGTCTCTGTAGAGAGCAAAAGGAGTTAATTCAGTAATATGCTGTGGGTGGGAGATATTCAGGTTTACAAATTTATTATTAATAAAAATTACAAAACTACTACAGGCATTAATCTGCTCACAGACTCATGTTCGTGCTGACTCATGACCACTAGATTGCGCCCCCCCATTAAAAAAAAAATGACCAGCCGCCACTGGTCTAAAGTTGAATTATGTCAAGTTGAACTTTTCAGATTTGTTTAGAAGTTAGAATCAGCTTAATCAGTAATCTTATAACTGGCTCCTGTTTTCTGTCTCCTCTTAAAACAATCTGCTTCTCTGTTTTTCCAAACAATTCTTCCTGACCTTCACTTGACGTCAACTAATCTCCTCCCGTTCCCTGATTGAACTAACCAATCGGGAAGGAGCAAGTCACTGATGTCAGATCCTCTTTAAAAGTTCTAAACTTCCTGGAACTTTCAGTCTGCTGGAGAAGTTGAACTATGATGTTTCTCCTAATGGTACAGTCACACCGAGCAGCGTTTTGAACCTCCAAAAAGCTCCTCACGCACGCAGGTGGACGCACTTGTGAATGCAACATGTCCAGAGCTGAACGCCAGACGCCAAGAAGCTGTTGGGTGTGTGGGAGGAGCTTACCGGTATGAGCCCTGCGCACGGAGTCCAGCACGGAGTCCTGCTCACTCCGCCAGGCGAGGAGGAGCTGTTTATTTCCGTCTCTGTCGAGCAGACTTGACTGGTCGTGAAGGAATTGTCGCGAACACACAGCTACAATGAGTTTCTCTTCCATAGTCCACGAGCTCGCGAGTCTTTTCTTTTTTTTTCCGACAAACAATACGTCACATAGTGCGCGCGCACCCTCGTTTCCGCGTCACATAGGGACTCTCCCACTGCCCCCTCTCTTCTGCCCCCCGACTCTCCCTGATTGGTTGACACACCAACCAATCAGGTGGAGTTGAGCGGCGTTTGAAAGTTTGAACCGCGAAATCTTCAACATGTTGAATGCTCGGTTTGGAGGTGGAAGCCGGTTCACGTGCACGAAAAAACGCTACTCAGCACGCTCAACACGCACGACGCCCGACGCCGACGCCAGGAGGCTGCTGGAGGTGCGTCCACCATTGACTTTACATGGAAGCTGGAAGCTTTGGAGGTAAAAACGCTGCTCGGTGTGAGCACACCTTAAGAGCTGGATTGAACGCTGGTCAAACGCTAATGACCACGTCATCAGCTAAGGACTCATAGCATTGCTGGCTATAAGTCCACATCGAGCTTCTAAGCTCCAACTTGAATGAATTTCCCTCTCGAGGGATGTTTTCTTCTGAAAATCAGCCAGGAAGTGCCGCTACTCCTGAAGATCCAAGCGGACAACAGGAGATGTTGAAAGTAAACGAGGACCGGTTCAGACGTACTGGACCTGCAGGATTCTTTACTTTTGAAAGGCTGGTGACCTCTCTTTACCAGACTGATCGTCTCAAAGGTAATGAGGTTCTGTTTACAAACGTACCTGGAGTTTAGCCGAAGTCGGATGGGGAGTGTCATCCTGGTTGAAACTCATCTCAAGATAAAACTCCTTTTCCTTCTTCTTTCCCTCCTTCTCTTAAAACCTTATCCAATTCTGCCAGAAACAATTTAAGCTACAAACCTTCAGATATAAATAATATGTCATCTTATTTACTTGGTTTCTGATGTCCCTAATTTAAATCTGCTGACGAGTAAATTATAGGAATTTGATCGATCAATCAGTTGTACATGTTTGATGTTAGATTTATGATTTGTTAATAAATGATTCATCTCCTGGTGAGTCAAATGTAAATTAACATTTCATGCCTTTTACATCTCTCATCATCTGGTCACAAATTTATTGTTTAAATCCGTGAAAAAGAAGAGAATCCGTGAATTACTATTCTCACCTTAAACGAGTGTTGAATAAGTAATTAATTAAAGTGGAAGCGTGTCAGTTAAACTGTCCCACGTCTTTTACACTGTTTTCTAAATATATTAGTGTGTGTGAATGACAGGCATCAACTTAAAACACTTTGTAGAACAGTGTTTAAAGAAGTTCAGTCCATTTCCTTGTATTTTTTCACCATTAGATCTGCCACATCCAACATGGCGGACGCTCTAACGTACAGCTGCAACAGGCCAGCCTGCTCCTCGAGGCATCTATGTATATACAGTACATCTATGGTTTTACTTGTGTCCAGCTTCCCCAGTGTTTGCTTCTCCTCTCATAGTTCAGCTCCTCTCCCTCCTCACCTGATCCTCATTGTCTTTCCCCAGGTGTTTGACATTATCTGTCGTTATAGTTTCTCTTTAAATACTGTGTCATTGAGTTTGTCTCTTGCCCATGCATTATGCCTTACACGTCATTTATGTTTGTTCTTCTTGCAGATTTCACTTGTGAGTATTTTCATCAGCTTTTTATTTTGCTTCAGTCAAAATAAATTTAATTATTTTTTTTTTATTATAAGGGAGCCTTTTTTGAGTTTTGATTTTGCATTTAGATTCAGTACCCTCACCAAACACGACACTATAAATCAAAAGCTTTTTATTTAACACGCAAATCATTCCATTGACACCGTACTCTGACCGAGCTTCCACATCCACAAGATCACAGAAGGAGCGTTCATAATCTTTTCATTATTTTATCTCCAATAATGTGAAACAAAAGTACACGAACCAATTATGGCCTTGATTGCACCGTCAGCCTTTTATTTACTGCCTGGTTTTCCCATCCATCTCTGGAACGAGGGACTATACTTGTCCCTGAGATGGTGTGTGTGTGTGAGATCAAAGAATACACACTTCAGACAGGAGTACTGACGGTGACCACAGCAGAGTTTATTAGTGCTGTTAGGAGATACGCCTGGTGCTAACACAAAGAGAGGACAGGGACCACACACATTGATCAGCTGCAAGACTTTATGACGTCCCTCGGGCTGCCTGGAGGAGCCATCGGCTACGATTAGCTCAAGCAATACGGCTGCTGCTTAATCAGCAGCTCAATACGTAATGTTATGCTCCATTCCTCCCATCCTGGCGTGTGCTAATACAACATTTAACAACACGATGAATCTGGATAACTGTCGGCTACACACACACAGTAAAATGAAGGCCTCGGAGGAATGCATGTCCCCTGCAGCGTTCAGTGTTTCATGAGATCTTTTAAAGGTACAGCAAACACACAGACAGGTAATAGAATATTGCAGCATTGCCTCTGGTGGATAAATAGAAAAGCAGGATGTTGTTTTGTGTGAACAAGTGCAGGTTGCATAAACTGAACAGACTTGTTGTGTTCCTCTTGCAGGCCTGCAACAGAGTGTAAAGTTCATTAAGTTGGGTTAAAGCTGATCTTTGGCTGTGTGCAAAAAGGGACTGGGTTTTTAAGACTGCAGGCGAGAGGAACATCTGTTTAGGAAGCCTAATTTAGAGAAATGCTGCTGCTCTCTGCCGTTGTCAAAAGCATGAAGGGAGCTGCTCTCCCTCTAATGAGCGTGCACACGGCACACGCAACACTCGGTGGGGAAAAGTGCTCAGATCTCAACACAGAGGAAGCTGCTCTGACCGTGTAATCAGAAATGGAGCAGAGTTAAAAATGAAATCACATGCACAGATATCCAAATAAATAAATACATCCAGAATAGGATGCTTTGGTACGGCTCTTTCTTTATGTGTGCAAATGTGTCTTTTCCTCATTTCATCCTAATTAATTTCCTGTTTCTTATTTACACAAAAAATGTCCTTGGTGATGACGTAAACAGGATGTGACACGCCAGATGTGTAATGAAGAGCGATGACAAGAACACAGTTTCTACCTGTGTGTATGTTCAGTTGTTTGTACGAAAAATATCTCATGAAACTCTGAATAGGTTTTAACAAAAGCCTCGCAAAGCAGTCAGTGGATGCAAATCTGTAAAATATTACCAGTTGGAGTCCATACAATTTAAGATGGCAAAACAGCTACTGAGCTCACATTTAATGGAGTAGTTGCTGAGAGTCATTCACAGCACACATTCTGAGCTCTACATATATTTGTATGGTTACACCTCTCTTACCAGCCGTCTGGAATACTGTCTACACGTTTAGATTCTGTTAACAGAATATCTTATGAACCACTTGAAAGATTTGGGTGAAACAGAAAATAATCATTAAATGAGTAAACTGGATTTAAGATGGCTGCTACAGCTAATTGACATTAGCAAATGCAAAAATGTCTCTAACTTGGTTAAATTTACAGATATTGAGCTAAAGTTTGATTTGGAATTACCATGGCTGAAGGCATACCTAGCATACTAAAGCATCTGACAAGATTGTGCTTTTTTTTCTCAAGGTTTGACAATGTCTATAACTCCATTCCTTCCATGACCATGACACTCTGCTGACTTGTCTGGAGTGGGTGGGACATAGGGGTGTTGCCTAAAATGGTTCAGGTCTTATTTGAAAGACCGAGTGTCTGTTAGTCTTGAGGGGTCTGTAGCTTCCTCTTTTTTTTGTGGAGTCCCACAAGGCTCAGTTTTAGACCCATTTTTGTTTTCTCTCTATAAGCTTCCTCTTGGTTCCATAATCAGAAAGCATGGCATTTCATTCCGTTGTTATGCAGATGACAGTTAGATTTATGTCCCTCTTAAAAATAACCAAGTTCCATTGAGCTGCCTCTTAGGTGTCTTGAGAACATAAAGGCCTGGATGGCACTTAACTTTTTGAGTTTTAATGAAACCAAGACCGAGGTGATGGTTTTTGGAGGTACTACTGCCTCCTTGATCTAGGTTCCTTGACCCAGTACAGCAAACTGACGATGAAGAATTTGGGAACTTACCGGTAATTGGATCCTGAATTTAAATTAGACATCCAGATCAGGTCAGTTAATAAAAACACTTTTTTTTAAAATCATTTGAGACAACTAACCAAAATAAAACCCACCATTCCAAAAAGACACTTTGCGACAGTAATCCATGTCTTTGTTACCACTCATCAGGATTACTGTAACATATACTTTACATCAGTGGTCCCCAAACTACGGCCCGCCCCCACATTTGGTCCGGCCCCCAGAACAATAGTAAAAAAAAAAAAAAAAATTTTTTTTTTTTTTTTTTTTTTTACAAATGAATACATGTACAGTACTGTACGGTCACCAAGTACTTAGCATATCCTAACACAGTTTTTAAAGATGAAGGAGTAAGTTGAATTGTCTCCCTTTCACATAAATATTATTTTCACACAGAGTGGGAGGAGGAGTATTTTTTTGTTTATTCTAATTCAAAGTCTATTTGCCTCATCTGTAATTCGAGTATCACCTGGCGTGGATGGAGAGTTCTGGAGTCTGCTCTCAGAAGAAAAGTATCCTTACATCCGAAGATGTGCTTTGAACTTAACAGCACTTTTTGGATCTACCTACCTGTGTGAGTCTGCTTTTTCACACATGAAAATCATCAAGTCCAAAAACAGATCCACAATGACTGATGATCATCTGGAGACCTGCCTGCGCCTCCCAACCACCTCATACTGCCCCGCGCCTCCTCCTCTCAGTGTCAGAAGTGCCACTAAGGTAGAGACACATTTATTTTATACAGCTTGCACCAGATGACACCATCCTGCTGCACAGAGCAGCTGCCTAGTTTTGATATTTAGGTTTTATTGAGGTTTGAAATAGTTGTTGGAGATTTGTAAATCTGCACCTTTGTAAGTCACTTTTTGTAAATAGTTAGTGTAAATGAGGGAGTTTTATATTGTTCAGTTCATTGTTTATTCGTTTCTTTAAAAAATATGGTGTGCTTTTCAAATATTGCGTCATTTTACTTTGATAAAATACTTTAATTAAATAAAACTAGCAACACATTACGTTCTGTTTTATTTACTTTAAAGAAGTGAGGAGTAGGGAGATGAAAAATTTTGTTTTTTGATACTGAGACTGGACGAGTAGCTCTCGGCAAACTGCCGACTTCAAAAGTAACTCTTGGTTCAAAAAAGGTTGGGCACCCCTGATTTAGGCACTCCTGCAATCGTCACACTTTTTCCTGTTAAAAACTGACTCCGGCCCCCCACCAGAGAAGGGAAAAGTTATGTGGCCCTCACAGGAAAAAGTTTGGGGACCACTGCTTTACATGAACGTAGCTAGGATTTCATGAGGGGCGGTTCGTTTAAAGGAAAAGTGGACTTTGAAAGTGCAACACGCCCCGGTGGTTCACTGGAAGCGCGTCGGGTTGCCATTGCCAATCCAAACTTAATCTCGACTCGGGTTCAATCCTCACTTGGTTGAACTTCTTTTACGTTTGTCTTTTATTGGATAAAAAAAGGAGTTTGTGTTATGCCTGTGGTTAACACAAACTCCTTTTTTTTAATCCAATAAAAGACAAACGTAAAATAAGTTCAAACAAGTGAGGATCGAACCCGAGTCGAGATAAAGTTTGGAGTGGCAACCCGACGCGCTTCCAGTGAACCACCGAGGCATGTTAACCGGTTCAACATTAGCGGTTTCTCCATACCTTCTCTTTCCACCTCTCTTAACACAGAACTTGTTTTGTGCGGGAGTTGTAGGCAGGACTTCATAGGCAAAGTGGGCGGTTCGTTCGAACCCCGTGAACCCCCCCGGGCTACGTGCATGCTTTATCTGGGGGTTAGGTTCTCCATGGCCCAACTGCAGAGGGTCCAAGATGCTGCAGTGAGGCTTTTAACTGGCACACAAAAACACGAGCACATTGCCCCCATATTATCCTCACTCCACTGGCTGCTCGTGCATTGTAGGATCCATTTAAAAATGATTATGTTTGTTTTTAAATTTTTGAATGACTTTACAACCCCCACTCCTCTGAGCTGCTGCATCCCTACAAACCATCCAGCTCACTCAGATCAGCTGACCAGCTACTCCTGAGTGTCCCTAAAACCAGACTGAAGCTCAGAGGGGATCAATCTTTTACTACAGCAGCTCCTAATCTGTGGAACAAGCTACCCCACATACCCCACATACCCCACATACCCCAGCCCCATCTCAGACTTCCATCTTCATTATCTGATACCAAAGTTCATGCTCAATAATCCAGGTAATAATCCAACAATGTTCAGTCAGGTCATCTGGACGGTTTATTTTTTGTGCTGATTCGTCTGTCATCCAATGGGCTTCTTCAATCTGAGGAACCACCAAACTAAACTGATTCTCCACCAACAGCTTACTCCAGAGTAGAGCTGTCATTTCTAACCTGGCCCAGACCGACCTGGATTAGGACCGGTCTGGGCCGTTATAATGTGATTAATGTCCGGGCCGGGCTGGTCTCTGGCTTTCATGCGGTTTTACGAATCATACAGCTCAAATAAAATGAGAGGATGAAGAAGAAAGAAGAGTGCAGCAGTTAATCAGACTGTGGAAGAGATCGCTGGCGCATATTGTGCAATAATTGCGCATGTGGGCTCAGGCTTTTGCAGTTTTACGAATCCTAGCACAAAGAAAACTAAATGCACAACATAAAATTGTGTTAATCGACTTGATGAGGAGGAGGCAGGTCCGACCGGCCGGTTTAAAGCTGCTATGTGTAACTTTCTGTTGTGCTCAGGACTTAGAAATATTTTCAGCAGGTAAAAGCATTCTGCTCCCTCCCCCTCAGAGCTATATATGACTCTGAGGGGGAGCCACAGTCCGTGCTCTGCTGAACTTGAGTTCTGCTCCGCCCCCTGCTGCATGTCCGCTCGGAGCCGCTTCAATATTCTGTGTTTATATGTTAATAAAACGTTCTAAAAAATAAAATAAAACCATGAAGCACTGGTCCAACAACACAAAAACACCCTGAAATCAGCAGAGCTTCACGCAGCCACGTTGGACATGATTTAATTCGCTCGTGACTTCCTCATTTCTGTCAGTGAAGGATGAAGCGATCACTTGACTTTTGGCAAAAAAACAAAATAAAAGTCCAGCTCTGGGATGAAGAAGGGATATTTCAAAGTCAAAGTCAGCTTTATTGTCAGAACTGCAATATGTACAGGACATACACAGGATTGAAATTTCGTTTCTCTCAGTCTCAGTCTCAGTATTTAATACATTTGTGTCACATACAAAACAGTCCTGCATCGCTTTGCAATCCTTTGAATGAGAACGTGCGCGGCGCTGCAGGCTGGGACAGGCGGGGGCGTGGGTTGGGGCGTGACAAACAACTCTGTTTTTATTGGCTGGTTAATGTCCGGGTCACTCTGTGTTTTTAGTGTTTTTATAAATGCTGATAGAGAAGCAAGGGGACTATAGTTTTTTTCAGAGATTACTTTGTCTAACATCAGTTTGTCAGTAGATAGTGACAGAGTGAAGAAATATGTTAAAAATATATTGTTAGAAAAGTTACAGACTGCATTACAAAGTTACATAGTGCAGCTTTAAAGAAGTTTAAAAAAGTCACATTAAGCTCAGATGGACACCTGTCATGTCAGTTGACCTGCTGGTTGAAATGGACTTGCGACCTGTCCAGGGTGTCCCCCACTTTTCACACAGCGATGGCTGTATATGGGCACCAGTGACCCCCCCTACCCAAAAAGGAAGAAGCAGGTAAAGTTGACTGATGGATGAATCAGCTGATCACCGGCCACGCGTCTCCACACCTGCTGTCATCTGTGATGAAGGAAGTGGCAGCATCTACAGAAGCTGAAGTGAGCAACACATTCAATTAAAATAGCCTTGTTCTAGATTTTTCCGAATAATTTTGCTCTAAAAATATTTTTGTTCATCTGTATATTAGCCTGTCTTTAGAGTTTAGAGTATCGTGTCTAATAACTGATAAGAGGTTTGTTGTGTGTGGGATGACACATGTGACACAGGATTTGGCTGTGATCCATAAACCAGTTATAATCTTGTGTAACATATTTAGATGATTGGTTAAGTCAGTCCTCAGGCTGCACCTGTTTGACAACATCTTTATAGGGACCCAGCGAGCACGATGACCTCTGTGCTCCTGCATCAGATTGCAGCACATTCACCTCCTCACCTTCTCACTGTTTTACCACATTCTCCTGTACCATACAGGATGAGAGACAAGAGGGAGAACTACGACAGATGGCAGGTTGGTTAAAGTCATAGTCTGGTCATTTTTGAAGCCATTTTCTGTCAAATAGTTTTCTGTTGTTGGTGCCTTATCAGTTGTGTTGTCAGTCACAGAGTCAAGAGTGTGATGAAAAGTCTTTATCCAAAAAAATAATAAATAAAAAAATAAAATCTTTATCCAGGCTAGGCTAATGGCTAGCTAAATAATTGCCTGTGTTTTTTTAGGCTTTTGAAACAGCTCAACTACAACAAAAACATTCTAGTGTGAAAGAATGTTACAATAGTTACAGTATTTTCTGCCGTACACAACGCACCGCCCTATAACTTGCATCAGTCTAAATATGTCTAATATGTCTATGTTTTAGCAGGTCGCTTTCGTCAATGAGCCCATGAGGTTCAAAAGATTTACCTGACTAAATAAAGGTTGAATGAATGAATGAAAAAAGTGGAAAAATCCATAAATACGTTGCATGTATTATGTGTCACCGCTGACCACCCAGAAATGTGGGCCAGTGTTGTGCCAAAATTTGAATGGCTGCCAAATGGTGGCCACGGGAGCGTGCATGGGATGACTTTAACAAGAATTTAACAAGATTAACACTTAAAAACAATTATTTGTTTGTTAAAAATTATAGCAGAGGTGTGTCTCAATCCTTAATAAATGCACTTTGACCACCCGCTTCGGATGTTATCAACCATAAAATGGCCCTTATCAATTATTATCATCCCCATATGTAGCGGTCAGAATGCCCCTACTGTACCTACTAGTAGGTTTAAAGGTACGTTGTCACGTTACAAGCGATGACAGCAGGCTCCGTCTTTAGCTACGTGTTAAAGTTTAGAGTAAAGAGTCTGGCATTAGGTTTAGGGTCTTGGTTAGGTTTATGCACCGGGGTAAGGGGGTTAGGTTTAGGGTTGGTCCTCTGGGTCAGGTTTAAGGTTAAGTTGAGGAAAACAGTTACATAAGCTGAAAAAACAAAAACGCTACACTTCCGGGTTTACGGAAACACGCTGCCTACTCACAGTGATAACGTTCTGTTAAACATGCTAGTAGGTAGATTATGATCTATTCGCCACTACAAATGGGGATGATAATAGTTGATAACGCCTATTATATGGACTGACAACATCCGAACCCACTGCTTTGATGGTCATTTCTTCAAAATTTAACGATAACCACCTAAAAAGCGTGAGATCGATAGGCGGATAGGTGCAGCGTCGGCAGTGAAGCGGGTGCTGTACTGGTCTGTCGTGGTGAAGAGAGAGCTGAGTCAAAAGGCAAAGCTCTCAATTTACCGATCGATCTACGTTCCCACCCTCATCTATGGTCATGAGCTTTGGGTTGTGACCGAAAGAACGAGATCTCGGATACAAGCGGCTGAAATGAGTTTTCTCCGCAGGGTGTCTGGACTCTCCCTTAGAGATAGGGTGAGAAGCTCAGAGTAGAGCCGCTGCTTCTCCACATCGAGAGGAGCCAGTTGAGGTGGCTCGGGCATCTGGTTAGGATGCCTCCTGGACGCCTCCCTGGTGAGGTGTTCCGGGCATGTCCCACCGGGAGGAGACCCAGAGGAAGACCCAGGACACGCTGGAGGGACTATGTTTCTCGGCTGGCCTGGGAACGCCTTGGGATTCCCCCAGAGGAGCTGCTCCAAGTGGCTGGGGAGAGGGAAGTCTGGGCCTCCCTACTTAGGCTGCTACCCCCGCGACCCGACCCCGGATAAGCGGAAGAAAATGGAATGGAACCACCTAAAAACAATTATTTTTTGCTCGACATTAAAGTAAAGGTGTGTCTCAGTTGAATTTTTACTTAATAGGCGCACTTTAATAGGCGCCTCTATAACGACATCAACTACTACCTCATACATATACTGTGTACATTAACTCATACGCTGCTTTGCCACTTTGCAAATGTCAATGCTAGAAACCTTTAGTTTATTTTAGTTATACTTTTTATACTCTTTTTTTTACTAGTATGCAAAAAACTCAGGACAGTATTATGTTCATTAAATGTTTAATGTTTTAGCTTTAGAGTTGGTGTAAATTTTATGTTCATTAAATGTTTAATGTTTTAGTTTTAGAGTTGGTGTAAATTTTCATACTCTTATACCACTATGCAAAAACTCAGGACAGTGTTAGTTTTACTATTTTATGCTTATGTCTATTATTATATGTTTCAGTGTTTCAATGTTTAGATGTTTACTGTTGCACCGAGGGACTGAGAGAAACGCAATTTCGGTCCTGTGTATGTCCTGTACAGTACATATTGCAGATCTGACAATAAAGTTGACTTTGACTTTGACTTAATGGTCAAATCTGCTGCATTTCTCTGGGGTGGCACAGCGAAATGAAGCTGATTTGACGGTTGCAGCAGGTGAGCTGGATGAAGGTGGCATCTATGGCAAGCCGATTGTGTCATTAATAGCCACTTTTACCTATTACATGACACAACGGCATGCCATCTTGTGGCTGAAAATGGTAGTGTTCAATATTTTCAGTCGGAATGAATGAAAATGGTCATATCTCAGCCAAAAGCTAGTTTATAAATACTGTATGGGAAAAAAATCCATAAATATGTATCTTATAAGTCACAGGGCATGCAAATTATGCAAAGAACCGTGACTTAAAGGCCGAAAAATACAGTACCGGTACTTACATTTTTACAGTTTTACATGACACTGTTTAGTTTGCCATCCATCCATCCATCCATCCATCCATCCATCCATCCATCCATTTTCGTCTGCTTATCCGGGGTCGGGTCGCGGGGGTAGCAGCCTAAGTAGGGAGGCCCAGACTTCCCTCTCCCCAGCCACATGGAGCAGCTCCTCTGGGGGAATCCCAAGGCGTTCCCAGGCCAGCCGAGAAACATAGTCCCTCCAGCGTGTCCTGGGTCTTCCTCTGGGTCTCCTCCCGGTGGGACATGCCCGGAACACCTCACCAGGGAGGCGTCCAGGAGGCATCCTAACCAGATGCCCGAGCCACCTCAACTGGCTCCTCTCGATGTGGAGAAGCAGCGGCTCTACTCCGAGTCCCTCCCGGATGACTGAGCTTCTCACCCTATCTCTAAGGGAGAGTCCAGACACCCTGCGGAGAAAACTCATTTCAGCCGCTTGTATCCGAGATCTCGTTCTTTCGGTCACAACCCAAAGCTCATGACCATAGATGAGGGTGGGAACGTAGATCGATCGGTAAATTGAGAGCTTTGCCTTTTGACTCAGCTCTCTCTTCACCACGACAGACCGGTACAGCGCCCGCTTCACTGCGGATGCTGCACCTATCCGCCTATCGATCTCACGCTCCAGTTTTCCCTCATTCGTGAACAAGACCCCGAGATACTTAAACTCCTCCACTTGGGGCAGGACCTCCTCCCCGACCCGGAGAAGGCATGCTACCCTTTTCCGGCTCAAGACCATGGCCTCGGATTTGGAGGAACTGATCCTCATCCCGGCCGCATCACACTCGGCTGCAAACCGCTCCAGTGAAAGTTGTAAATCACGAACTGATGAAGCCAATAGTTTGCCACCGTTTTCCAAATGTCTCTTACTAGACTTATTTCCTGAGAGTTGGGACATAGATGTCTTCTGAACATATCCATGTTATTTCTGAGTTGACTGAGGTGGGGGTCGTGAAGCCAGTTCATTGCTGATGCCCTTTATGCTGCCAGGTGAGGTCGTTAACAGAGATGTAAGGGTTGGCTCAGTGATGGATGTAGTGATAAAATACGGTCTGTGCGACCACCTGGCTGTGGGATATAAAAGTTTAACAATAAGTAGATTCATTACAGAGAAGAAGATTGAAAGTTGGGGAATTATGACAAGAATCCCTGAGTTCATTTGTCTCGTTTCAAAGACTATACGAGGGAGATGTACATTTAAAGCGTAGTGCTCCGTGCCTTTTTGGTTCAGTGCTCAATTCTGACAGCTCATGTCTTTGCGGCACTTGGAAGGCTCCATTAGTGATGCACGAACAGTCAGAGCAGCTCAGGGACGGGAGGCTGTTTGCAGACCTGTTATGAGAAAGTGCAAAGGCTGCGAATCAGTCAGCTTGGAGTTCAGTGAGCTTTCAGACCGATTAAATGTACTGATCATGAGGACTGTAACATTCACTACCCCATCAGCATAAACACAGTCTCTACATGTTTAGCACATACACGTAGCAACATGGATATTGTTAGACTGAGAGAACAGCAACAGTCTAAGTGGCATGCACAAGTGTAGAGGTGTAGTTTTAACTCATGTAGTATTCACACTGGAGTGTTGTTCTTAAGAAAGAGTTGTTTTAATAAGCATGTAAAACAACATGAAACTGGCCCTCATTTGGCTAGCTATTAGCCTAATCTGGATGACGACTTCTGCACCTTCCTCCATACTACAGTACAGTACTGTACATGGTCAGATCATCCCTGATGCATCCTCACATTTTGATGACACAGTTGTTTATTGTCAAACTAAAGCAGTTGCTAAGTGTTAGGAGGTTTTCCAGTTTTTTGCAGTCTGCTACATCATCCAGTCAGATTTGTTCAGTCAAACTTGTCCTAAACGCAGACAAAACCGAAGGGACGTCGTTTTCAAACAGGAAGTCGGTCCTAGCTGTTCTTCCTCTGATTTTATCCTCAAATGGTGTCCCTATTGAGTTTGTTGATTACTGTAAATATTTGGGTATCCTGGTATCCTGTGTATCACATCTCTCTTTTAAACTCCATGTGGAAAATCTAGTAAAGAAACTGAAAGTTAAACTGGGTTTCTTTTTCAGAAATATATTCTGTCTAACTCTGATTGTTAGGAAACGCCTTGTAACTGTGACTTTCCTTCCCTCCATTGATTACAGTGACATTATCTACATGAATGCTCCTACAAGCACCCTGCAGATGTTGGATGTTGTCTATCATGGTGCACTAAGATTCATAACTGGCTATGATTATCGTACCCACCACTGCACCTTGTATTCACTGGTTAACTGGACATCATTAACCTCACGCAGACTCTTCCACTGGTACATTTTCATCTTTAAAGCTCCACTGACATCATCTTTTAACTTTCCATAAAATGGCACAACATATATATATATTAAGATTGACCTCTGATCGTTTTTGCTAAAACAATGTTAAATTAATTAAAATTCCTCTCAAAAATAGTTTAAAATTAGCGCCTTTTTTTTACATGATAAATATGGATTTTCCCGTCGCGCGATTATGACGTCAGACACAGACTCCGTCAACTGCGCACATTGATACAATGGACGAAGATGCAAACGCATCCGTCCAATTTAGCCATTTAAAACTTTATATTTTAGCGGTTTGTCTTCAGAGAAGCCAAAGTCTGTGGCGGTTCTACTCACGGGCCCGTGCCCGTGTAAGATGGACCCTGGCCCGCCCTCCGAGCAGAAGCGGAACCAATGCTCATGGCACATACCGATACCAGCCTTGTTTACGTATCGATCCAACCCATGATGCACGTTGGCTTCAAACTATGGAATGGATTTCCTGAACGGAGGCTTGTCTCATGAACCCAGAGTAACAAGACCCGCCTCACATTCAGGAAATCCAGTTCATAGTTTGCAGGCAGCTACAAGCGTGAGGGGCTGACTGAGTACTCTGTTGGGTTTGTTTTGGCATCGTTTTGAAAGAGCGGGTCGTTTGTTTATGGATTGTTTACATGGAGCTGGACGCTTGTTTCTTTCGCAAGATGGATTGTTTACATGGAGCTGGACGCTTGTTCCTGTTGCAAGATGGATTGTTTACATGGAGCTGGACGCTTGTTCCTGTGGCGCGTTCGATTCGGACAACACTGGTGAGTGCATGCTAGCAGCTAGCCGACTTTTCATCGTAACATGTGCGTTGTGTCACGGAAATATTTTACACTCAACACCGCAAGACAACAACGTTCAATGTTTGCAGAGCAGAGCTATATAAACACATCTGCGTCACATTAAACCGCGGTCAAGTTAGTTTTACGCCGGACATTCCATCGAGCTCAGGGCTTCAGCCAGCGGTGTGTTTTTCTTTTTCATGCCGGGTGCTGTTTCAGCTCCCGCCTGGGAGCTCCGTGGCTTCGCATCATAATACAGCTACTAATATAAAGCATGTAAAACACTAAAAACGGGAACATGTCTGTGTTGGTTTATGCCAAGAACTGAAAAAAAATTATAACCTGCTGTTTACTCGAAATAACTTTGGCTTCTCTGAAACATAAAGTTTTAAATGGCTAAATCGGACGGATGCGTTTGCATCTTCGTCTGTGTCTGACGTCATAATCGCGCGACGGGAAAATACGTATTTATCATGTAAAAAAAGGCGCTAATTTTAAACTATTTTTGAGAGGAATTTTAATTAATTTAACATTGTTTTAGCAAAAACGATCAGAGGTCAATCTTAATATATATATATGTTGTGCCATTTTATGGAAAGTTAAAAGATGATGTCAGTGGAGCTTTAAATCACTTCTTGGTCTGCTGCCTTCATATATCTCCTCCTACATGTCTCTGCGTGAGTGCAGTTACAGCGTGCGCTCTCAGGACATGATTACCTGCAGTGTTCTCTCAGTGAGGACTGAACTAGGCAAAAGGGCCTTCTCCTACTCTGCTCCTGTTTCCTGGAATATCTTACAAAAAGACCTGAAGCTTTCGACCTTGACTTCTCTAAGTGGCTTCAAACATCTGCTAAGTTCATGGGAAAAACCAATGCAGACATGTTCCTGTTTCTAGTATTTTATATTTCTCTATAATGTAGCTGTTTTTTTTTTATTAACATCATTTTCCTCCATTTTTTTCCAATTTATAGACCTTCTTTAATTATTGTCTACTGTTGTCTCCACTCTGTTAAAATCAGGTCTGTCTTGAAAATGAGTCCTCGAGGCTCATTGAGACTAACCTGTATAAATAAAGGTTGAATTGAAAAATGCATGCTCTATGACTGATGTCACAGCTGATAAGGTACAGATTATCCCTTCAAAAATGACCAAACTATCCTTTTAAAATATGACTATGGCAGTTCCAGCTGTGCTTATGAAACCGCACCATGTTGGTTTCCATTGCATTTTCTTTTTACTACAGTCTCTGATGCTACAACTACCGGTATTTTTCCTTTCCCATGCAGTAAACACATTTTTTTTTTACATTTGATTACATTTACATTTTTAAGGACATTAAACGAACATTCATTGTTGAGTTTTTCCAGTTCTTGTTGTGGACGTGCACAGAGTCTGTTCTGTTTCTTATCAAACAGAAGAAAAAAAAAACACCTTACAAAGGTTTCCAAGCATCACTAAATAGGTCACCTTGCATGGCTATGACAAAAAAAACCCACCTTTGTTACGTTTTATTTCTGCTACAACAAACAGGTGAGCATTTAAGGAGCTCATTTAACACGTTTTTAAAAAAGTGACTTTTGGTTTTCCTGGTCAAGAACAAAAACAATCTAAAGTTGTGTTTTATGTTTTTTTATTCCTGAAGTTACGCAGATTGCAGGTTGTGAAACTGTAACAGATGTATTAGGTGTTTTTTAAATGTATTTTTAATTACACTTTAAGGCTTGCACTCTCATTGCCTTGTTTTCTAATCTGTGGCTAACCACCTTTACTTTCTGCTTCCACACCCGCCTCTTTTTAAAGGACCACACAAGCACTGGTTTCATCAATATCACCTCCTCACTATTTATAACACGCTTTCTTTGTCAGACAGTTGGCTTACAGTAATGTGTTTCCATGGCAACGATTATCATGTACAATCCTATCTGTGCAAGCATGATTTTATGTGTCTTTTAGCAAAATATCTTTTGAACCAGCAGATGGATTTTATTGAAACTCTCAGCAAATAATCATCGGATGTACATCTTTAACTGTTTATCTTTTGAAGTCAGCAAGATTTAAGTTGGCTGTCACAGCTACATAATATTTGCAAACACAAATATGGCTGTCACGCAGTCGTTTTTACCAGATATTGAGCTAAATTTTGGTGTGATAATAGCCGAGAGCCATTCCATATGATTTGGGCATTAACAAATTGTACAAGACTTGTTGTTAAAACATTGCAATAACTTTTGGAGTGAACCCTGCTATCTGTTAACAAAATATCTCCTGAACCGCTGGATGTAACTTAACTAAACTCCCAAAACGTAATCGTTGGATGTACATCGACAACTGATTAACATCTGGAGTCATATCAATTTAACATGGCAGCCACAGCTTGTCAACAACAGCCAACACAAAAATGGTTATAGGGATGCACCAATCCACATTTTCTTGCTTCCGATCCGATCCTTAAATCTGGATATCTGCCGATACCGATCCAGTTCCGATATCCTCATTATCATTGATTTTAGATGAGGCTGTAATAATCTCCTCTCAAGTACAATGTGTACACATACTGTATATGCATGCATGTCCAAAAAGGCAACTTGAGGTAAGTTTTATTAATGTTGGATAAGTTTCAAAGTTATGATTAAATTCTGCTAACACAAAACATGTTTTTTTATTACTAGCTCTAAAGTGGATATTAAAGTGATTAATTTAAGTGATTCTTTGTTTAAAGTTATTTGATATATTCTTGTAAATAATGGGGTGATATAAGATTTTTTTTCTTCTTTCTGCACCCTTTTCATTCAATGTTTTCTTTTTGATGAATTTGTTTTGTCTCTTTTAAATGAATGAATAAATTAATTAAATAAAATATTAAATAGCTTTACATCTGCTAAGTTCATGGCATAAACCAACACAGACATGTTCCTGTTTTTAGTATTTTACATTGTTTTATAATGTAGCTGTTTATGCTCTAATAAAAATTACTAATGACCTTCTTCTTGCTGCTGACTCTGGTCTTCTGTCCATCCTCATTCTTCTTGATCTAAGTTCTGCCTTCGACACCATCTGTCATTCTATCCTCCTCAACAGACTAACCTCCATTGGCATCTCAGGTACCCCGTTAGACTGGTTCACCTCCTATCTCTCTGACCGCACTCAATTCATTCAGCTTAAATCCTTCCGTTCCCAGTCTTCCCCTGTCTCCACGGGTGTCCCCCAAGGCTCTGTCCTCGGACCCCTCCTCTTCATCATTTACCTCCTTCCTCTAGGTCACATCTTCCGCAAATACGGCGTCCATTTCCACTGTTATGCTGATGACACACAGCTCTACTTGTCATCAAAACCTAACTCCACCCACCCACCCTCCATCCTCACCGACTGTCTCATTGAGCTAAATCACTGGTTTTCTAACAATTTCCTTCAACTAAACAGCAACAAAACAGAAATCATTCTTGTTGGTACCAAAAACTCTATTTCAAAATCAGAACATCTTCTCGTCCCCCTTAACAACTCTCTGCTATCCCCCTCCCCTCAGGTCAAGAGTCTCGGTGTCATCCTCGACACCACTCTCTCCTTCACTTCACACATCAACAATATTACTCGGTCTGCCTATTTCCACCTCCGTAATATTAACCGTCTCCGTCCTTCTCTCACACCCCGCTCCACAGCCATCCTGGTGCACAGCCTTGTGACTTCCCGTATCGATTACTGCAACTCCCTTCTCTACGGCCTCCCCAACAAATCTCTCCACAAGTTACAGATGGTCCAGAACTCAGCTGCCCGTGTCATCACTCAAACCTCCTACTATAACCACATCACTCCTGTCCTGCAGCAGCTCCACTGGCTCCCGGTTAAATCCATCCATCCATCCATCCATCTTCTTCCGCTTATCCGGGGTCGGGTCGCGGGGGTAGCAGCCTAAGTAGGGAGGCCCAGACTTCCCTCTCCCCAGCCACTTGGAGCAGTTCCTCCGGGGGAATCCCAAGGCGTTCCCAGGCCAGCCGAGAAACATAGTCCCTCCAGCGCGTCCTGGGTCTTCCTCTGGGTCTCCTCCCGGTGGGACGTGCCCGGAACACCTCACCAGGGAGGCGTCCAGGAGGCATCCTAACCAGATGCCCGAGCCACCTCAACTGGCTCCTCTCGATGTGGAGAAGCAGCGGCTCTACTCCGAGTCCCTCCCGGATGACTGAGCTTCTCACCCTATCTCTAAGGGAGAGTCCAGCCACCCTGCGGAGAAAACTCATTTCAGCCGCTTGTATCCGAGATCTTGTTCTTTCGGTCATAACCCAAAGCTCATGACCATAGATGAGGGTGGGAACGTAGATCGATCGGTAAATTGAGAGCTTTGCCTTTTGACTCAGCTCTCTCTTCACCACGACAGACCGGTACAGCGCCCGCTTCACTGCGGACGCTGCACCTATCCGCCTATCGATCTCACGCTCCAGTTTTCCCTCATTCGTGAACAAGATCCCGAGATACTTAAACTCCTCCACTTGGGGCAGGACCTCCTCCCCGACCCGGAGAGGGCATGCTACCCTTTTCCGGCTCAAGACCATGGCCTCGGATTTGGAGGAACTGATCCTCATCCCGGCCGCATCACACTCGGCTGCAAACCGCTCCAGTGAAAGTTGTAAATCACGAACTGATGAAGCCAGTAGGACCACATCATCTGCAAAAAACAGAGAAGCGATTCTAAGGTCACCAAAACGGATCCTCTCAACACCTTGGCTGCGCCTAGAAATTCTGTCCATAAAAGTTATGAACAGAATCGGTGACAAAGGGCAACCTTGGCGGAGTCCAACTCTCACCGGAAACGAGCCTGACTTACTGCCGGCAATGCGGACCAAGCTCTGACACCGGTCGTACAGGGACCTAACAGCCCTTATCAAAGGGCCTGGTACCCCATACTCCCGGAGTACCCCCCACAGAACCCCCCGAGGGACGCGGTCGAATGCCTTCTCCAAGTCCACAAAACACATGTAAACTGGTTGGGCAAACTCCCACGCACCCTCCAGGACCCTGCTGAGGGTGTAGAGCTGGTCCAGTGTTCCACGACCAGGACGAAAACCACACTGCTCCTCCTGAATCCGAGGTTCGACTATCCGACGGACCCTCCTCTCCAGAACCCCTGAATAGACCTTACCAGGGAGGCTTAAGAGTGTGATCCCCCTATAGTTGGAACACACCCTACGGTCCCGGTTAAATCACGCATCATTAAATACGCATTTGTATTGAGCGCTTGTTCTGATGATATCATCTTCAAAATTCTACTCCTCGCATTCAAGGCTATCCACAACCTTGCCCCTCCTTATCTATCTGACCTCCTACAAATCTCCATCCCATCACGCTCTCTCAGATCCTCCTCTTCACTACATCTCCATGTACCCTCTGCCCGCCTCTCCACCATGGGGAGCAGGGCCTTCACCTGCTCTGCCCCTCACCTCTGGAACGCTCTACCGCCAGACCTTCAAAACACCACCTCCCTTTCTCTGTTCAAGACAGCCCTGAAAACGCATCTCTTTAGACTAGCTTATCATTAACTCTACTAAATGTATCTTATATTCTTTATTTATTTTATATTTCAATTTGTTACTGCTGATGTTTGAACAGTATTTGTTTGTTAAGTGTCCTTGGGTGTCTTGAAAGGCACTTTTAAATAAAATGATAGTTTTTATTATTATTATGTTTTTGTAATACAATTTTCTTGTAATTTTTAATTAATACGCTTTTTTATAATTGTCTATTGTTGTACTGATAAATATCTCCTGGAGGGTAAACTATATCTTGGACTGCGGTCAAGTTAGTTTTACGTTGGACAGTTGAGCTCCATGGCTTCACCACTTAAAGGTATGGTCTGCGATTTTTGGGACACTCTGGGACTTAGAAATATTTTCAGCACAGAAAAGCATTCTGCTACCTCCCCCTCAGAGCCATATATGGCTCAGAGGGGGAGCCACAGTCCGTGCTTCTGCTGAACTTGAGTTCTGCTCCGCCCCCTGCTGTGTGTCTGCTCGGAGCGCTTCAATATTCTGTGATTATATGTTAAAAAAAACTTTTAAAAATATAATAAAACCATAGAGCACTTGTCCAACAACACAAAACCCAGCAGAAATCATCAGAGCTTCATGAAACAACGTTGGACATGCGCTCGTGATTTCCTCATGTCTGTCAGCGCAGGTTTGGAATGTCTGGAATGCTCCGCCCCCACTACATGTCCTGTCTCTGCGCTGCGAAGTTCTGTGTTTATATGATAATATAACTGTTTAAAAAATATAATAAAACCATGAATCACTCGTCCAACAACACAAAAAGACCCTGTAATCAGCAGAGCATCACCAGCCAATTTGGACATGATTTAATTCGCTCGTGAGTCGTGACAAATCCATTTCCTCATTCCTGTGAGTGGAGGATGAAGCGATCACTTGACTTTTGGCAAAAAAACTAAATAAAAGTCCAGCTCTGGGATGAAGAAGGGATATTTAATAAATTTGTGTCACATAAAAAACAGTCCTGCATCGCTTTGCAATCCTTTGAATGAGAACGTGCCGCGGCGCTGAGGCTGGGACAGGCGGGGGCGTGGGTTGGGGCGTGACAAACAACTCTGTTTTTATTGGCTGGTCAGTGTCCGGGTCACTCTGTGTTTTCAGTGTTTTTATAAATGCTGATAGAGAAGCAAGGGGACTATAGTTTTTTTCAGAGATTACTTTGTCTAACACCAGTTTGTCAGTAGATAGTGACTGAGTGAAGAAATATGTTAAAAATATATTGTTTGAAAAGTTACAGACTACATTACAATGTTACATACCCTAGCTTTAAGCCACGGAGCTCCAGTGGGAAGCTAAGAGCAGCTGCCCGAAATCAGAGCGCCCACCCCGGATTGAAAAAGAAAAACACACCGCTGAAGCCACGGAGCTTGAATGTCCAACGTAAAACTAAGTTGACAGCGGTTTAATGTGGCGCTATGGCTCTGCATACATTGAACGTTGCTGTCTTGCGGTGTTTAGTGTAAAATACTTCCACACAGCGGACATGTTACGATGAAAAGTTGGCTAGCTGCTAGCTATGCTACTCACCAGTGTTGCCAGATCTCGCGACAGAAACAAGCGACCAGCTCCATGAAAACAATCCCAAAACAAATGACCCGCTCTTTGAAAACAAGCCCAAAACAAGCCCAACTGAGTACAGTACTCACTCAGTCCTCACGCTGTAGCTGGCTGCAAACTATGAAATGGATTTCCTAAATTTGAGGTGGATCTTGTTACTCTGGGTTCATGAGACACGCCTCCGTTCAGGAAATCCATTCCATAGCTTGAAGCCAACGTGCATCATGGATCGGAAAATATCGGCAGGTTGGATCAAAAATCCGATACGTAAATTATGCTGGTATCAGAGGCCGATACCGATACCGGATCGGCCCCATCCCCAGTTATAACTCAGTAAGAAAGTTCATGCTCAATAATCCAGGTACCAATATAACTCAGTATTATAACTCAGTATTTTTTTTTAAGATATTGATTAAAAAAAACAACTTGGCGTGGGCGCTAAAAGTCATCTTCAATAAATAACCACATTGGGCTCTAACATATCGCATCAAATCTTTGTTTGAAATGCTGGCATGCCATGTTATATGCATTCCTCCAATAATTTAATAGAGCATTTCTTTTAACCTGCTTTGGTTTTGTGTTTTATGGACTTTCTGCTGTTGCAGCATCTTTAGTTTTGTTGTACGTGATCATTAAATCAATAATATTTTGCATTTACTCGCTTGAGCCTTCAATCTACGCTGGAGCAGGCAAGTCAGTAAATTAGCAGAAGCACGTGCAGCCAGCTGAACCCTTCAGTCAGACGTGTGCTTTTACTTTCTTTACAACTCAAACACTGTAAGCACTCCTTAGTGATCATGGACGCTGAATGAAAACCATGAAGTGCACTGAAGAACCTTTGCAATGCACTTGGTTGTAATATAATTATGAAACAAAACAGTGGCTTTGGCGTTTCACAGCGAAATAAAAGAAACAAACCACTTGATCAGAATTCTTCTGACAATAACCCGTAAAAAGATCCAGCTTCACAACTTCGCTTGAAGTTTTTCGTGTTTGAACAAATGAGAGGTGTCCTCCAAGATCATCTGAAATTCGACGATGGAAGGATGAAAACAATAACAGACGACACATGAAAGGAGCCCTAAGCCTCCGAGGAATCCCTCATCTCCTCCTCAGGGGGGTCCAATTAGGCTAATAAGAACACGATAAGCCAAAGACACTGAAAGCTAATCGGCTCCATGTGATGAGCTCGTGACCCCTGCTGAGGTCACAGCAGCACTTTGACTTCAGTGGCAGTGGACCAGAACATCAACACAGTCTCCAGCTCTACTGTCAAACGGACGTGGCGGCTTTGATCAGACGTAGAACGCTCTTTCTTTGTATCCTCGTTTTGTTCTGTGCTGTACACCTTGTGCACTTTTGTTATCTGAGTGCCACGGAGGCCAACCACCAAATCTGCTTCCAGACCAGACAGTGGTCCAGTTGTAAACACCGTGCCACACGCGTCGCAGCGACCTGCCTCGGCGTGAGGAAGAGGATGGAAGAGGAGTGATAGGAAAAGCTGTGAAGGAAACAAATGGACAAGGCAGGTGACAGAAGTGAGGACACTGAACAGACGACACACACATGCTGGATGGATGGAAATGTTTTAATAGACAGAGCAGTGAAAGGTGAAGCACAGCACAGGAACGAGTCTTTCATTAGAGCTCCAGCAGATCGCGAGCAGCGTGGGGTTGAAGCTGATGGTGTTAGCTCCCTGCATGGCGACACCTCCAGCGGCAACAACAGTGCGGTGGAGGCCGGAGAGCACAACACAAAGCACATGAAGTTACGATATGCTTCAACTCCACAAACGGATCTGCTTGTTTTTACAACAACAACAAAAAGTCCCAGCATGCATCTTCCCGTGGATGATGGTGCAGACTGGCTGCAGTGGCTGACACGAGTATTATGTCATTTCGACACATTTTTTTCCCCCACCATCTTTTCCCGGCTTATATGAGCCAAACCCTGCATCCCCAGCATCAGCACCACTCTCCTCCTGCACGGCTGATACTCACCACATATGCTTCCTGGGTGGAAGACAATGTTCTCTGTTGGAGGCGGTCACCCCCAGAGCCAGCTGCATCACAGTAATGTATTTCTGGTAATTCACCATGGTATGCTGTCCACCGCTGCGACTGCAAATCCAACCCAAAGAAAAGCACGGCTGATCATATATCTCGCTTTTATTTTTTTAAATTGTAGTTTTTTAAATATATATTATTCCTCCTTCTTCCTGGCGTCCGCCTCCGCTGCGTCTTCCGCGCTCAGCATCACATCATCATCGCCATTTCCAGCAGCGCTGAAGGAGCCACAGAAACACTCCCCGAGGAGCAGGAGAGGAGCAGGACCGCCGAGAGCCATGTCTGTGTGCAGGCAGCCCGCAGCCGTCAAATCATGACGAGCACGGCCAGGATGTGGACATTGTTCTCCGTCCTCCTCCCTCCCTCCTGTCCGGGCTTGGAAACACTCTGAAAAAACGCTGCAGAGTCCAGGCGTCCGCGCTTTGCGCTGTGTGTGTGTGTGTGCGCAATAAAAGAGAGAGGTGGGGAAGTGTGTGTTTAGTGTAGTCAGAGGAGAGGGGTGGATGTTGTCAGGAGACGGATTCGTTCAGAGATGCTCTCAGTTGTAGTTCTGTTCATGAAGACCAAAGTTTGTCGTAAAAAAACAAACAAAAAGAAAATCTCAGCTTGGATTTGGAAGCGTCTTCGTGTTACGTAATACTTCCGGGAAGAAATGAAGGCTTACAGGGGCGGAGCTAAGAATTTAGATCTCCTCGGGTGGCTCCTGAGCCCCCACTGGGCCAGGCCTGAGAAATTAATCAGTTCATTCATTCATTCATTCAACCTTTATTTATACAGGCTAGCCTCGTTGAGTCATGGGGACTCATTTACAAGAGGGACCTGTCTCACTCACACCAAACAACCATCCACTCTCACACTCACACCTAGGGTCAATTTAGAGTCACCAATCAGCCTAACGTGCATGTTTTTGGTCTGTGGGAGGAAACCGGAGTACCCGGAGGAAACCCACGCATGCACGGGGAGAACATGCAAACTCCACCCAGAAAGGCCCCCGGACCGGGATTTGAACCGGCAACCTTCTCGCTGAGAGGCAGCAGCTCTACCAGTTGTGCCACCGTGCTGCCCAGTTCATTTTTTTCTTTTCTTTTTTGCTTAACCCTCAAACTGTGCGTTAATTTTATGACAATAAATTTGATAAAACCCTTAAATAAATGTTTTTTTTTAAAACACATTATATCCACCATAAAAATTATTTTAAAGCCATCACAGACTAAAATAAAAATATCAAATTCAAATTACTTATGTCATTTGACCTCCTTAAGGGTCTTTGTAGGCCAAACCTCTACAACTAATTTTATTAAATATATATAAACTAACAACTAATTGATTTTATTTTGAGGAAAAATAAACTAATTAAAATTTTATATATACTGTACTGTATATATATATATATATATATATATACTGTACATATATATATATATA
>JBBPBX010010751.1:11784-47700 GCA_038048925.1 Garcialebias charrua | reverse complement strand
TATATATATATATATATATATATATATATATATATATATATATATATATATATATATATATATATATATATATATATATATATATATATATATATATATATATATATATATATATATATATATATATATATATATATATATACATATATATATATATATATATATATATATATATATATATATATATATATGTATGTATGTATGTATGTATGTATGTATGTATGTATGTATGTATGTATGTATGTATGTATGTATGTATGTATGTATGTATGTATGTATGTATGTATGTATGTATGTATGTATGTATGTATGTATGTATGTATGTATGTATGTATGTATGTATGTATGTATGTATGTATGTATGTATGTATGTATGTATGTATGTATGTATGTATGTATGTATGTATGTATGTATGTATGTATGTATGTATGTATGTATGTATGTATGTATGTACTGTATGTATGTATGTATGTATGTATGTATGTATGTATTTATTTATTTATGTATTGGTCCAAAAAAATCATCTTGTCTTCTAAGAAGCTGAAGTATTTGAAAACACCATATTTTCTATCTACTGTCAGGTAAGTTTTATATCAACACAGATTAAGAGACATACAAGAAATATGTGTCTGCTACAAAACTGACACACTCAAGATGGACTGGAGTTTACAGCTCACTGCATGGAGAAAGTTTTATGACTACACGCAGACAACATTGAGTTGTTGGCTGCACATAACAAAAGCATTTTAATGGAATAAAACCGAGACCTTCAATCCCAAGAACACTGTTCTGACTACTGACCACTTCGGCAGTATTATATTTAAAGGGCTGCTTTTTCTTCTTTTTTCTATGAATGGAACAAAAAAAGGCAGACAGTATGTAGAATGATGAACTACAGAAATGTTCTGCATAATCAAACTAATGGAGCTACTTTGATGCAAGAAGACTTTTTGAATCATCTGACAAAGTTTATTTATTAACAGCTGTTGGCACAGTAGGGTGTTTCAACATGATAGTGACTCTAAACACAAGGATTAAAGTCCATGGCTCCAACATTTTGTCCAAGCAGTTCACATCTGGCAGTAGCAATTGAAACACAAATATGCACATCTAAACAGCAAACATATTCAATAGAAATGAAATAATCAACCTTCAATAGGAGGATATTAAAAAATATATATTTAAGACAGTTGTTCTTTTTAAAGTTTACTTATTTTCATTATCCATGTAGCTGCTAGTGCTGTTGTGTTGCTCATTTTGATTGATATTCTGCATCACTGCAGGACACTGGTCGTTACCTTTGATCATTTCTTCCTATTAAACAGAGTTGTAACCAGTCAAAAAAAAAAAGATTAAAAATAACTGAAACATTCCAGCATGCAAACCATATCATCTTCTTTAGGCATTTCCCTCTTCAGGGGTCGCCACAGTAAGTCATCCATCTCTCTCTGTCCTCTGCATCCTTTGTCCTCACTTCAACTACCTCCATGTCCTCTCTAACTGCATCCATATAGCTCCTCTTTGTATTTTTCCTGGCAGCTGCATTTCAAAAACACTTCTGTCCGACTCCTCCTGAGCTCTCTCCTTTTGCCTGTCATTCTTCCCACATTTAGAAGTTCCACCCTCAGTCTTACATTCTTGACTTTCCTCTTCTTCCTCTGCCTCCTGACACGTTTCCCTCCTCGTGGTCTTTAACAGTAGCACAGTTTTCACCGACACCCTTTATATCAACAGCACCGGTGGCAGTTCTTGTCTACCTGGGCCTCAGCTGATCCGGTATGGTGTCACTTAGATGAACTTGCCTGTTAGTTTTGGCAAAAGTGTTTTATGTCGGATGCCTTTTCTGGCACAACCCTCACTATTTATGCAGGCTTGGAACTGGCACAAGGGATACACTTGCTCATGCTCCTTAGTGGCTGGTTTATGCAAACCATAACATACTATGGTAACTTTTGAAACAAAAATACTTCTTACATGTTAGGTGAAAGGTTAACTTTGCACAGGCAAATGCAGAGAAATAAAGATTAAAACAAAAAAAAGTTATTACTCTCTGGATCAGAGTTATTTAACAATAATTAACACAGAAAATAAAGCAACATAAATAATGCAGTCATAATTGCAACTGTTGTTAACCGTTATCATTATAATTTACCAGCACAATGTCATAACGGGGCCAGCGGGAAGCTGAGGGTTACATAATGCTATGTTTGTACTGCTCAGCACCTTAAAAGACCTGTGGGAAACAGTGCAAGTCATCTCTCTAGTGCAGCAGCAGCAATCTACCATAAGCCTATTTAATACCAGTCTCTTCAAACACAGTGCCAGTTGGAGTCAAAGGTTAAGAAAAGGGCACCTGGTTGGGAGGATGAAGACATGGCAGCCGTCAGAGCAAAGGGGATTAGCCCTGTTCTCATATCAAAGGGATCCCCAGGCAGAGAGGCTCAATCTGGATTTTGTGTGAAAATCTGTCTCCATTGCAGATTTTAGGTCAAAAATCAGCCGAGCTTGGCTCCTCATTTTCTCTCACATCCTTCATTCTCATACATGCCATAGTTTAAACTGGTGTTTTAAACACAGCATGATGCAAAAGAACTGTGAACCCTGAGGGTCTGAAGACAAGAGAATAATTAAAACATAGGACAATATTTGGAAACAGGTTGACAAATCTTGGATTGGCATGCAATTGCTTTATATTGACTATTACACAACAAAACTGAGCGATGTTAGCTTTACTGTGACTCAAATCCAGTGTATTCAGAAGGGAAATAGTATTTTCTTGATTTTTATAACTACTTCTCAGTTCCTTTTAAATGCAAAGCAGTGTAGCATTGGCGAGACATTTAAGGCCTTGTCTTGAGAACGACTTCTAAGTTCAAAACTTTCAATACAACCTGGCTTCTAAGTCAAAAAGGTCAGATGCCCAGTAAGCTCTATGAGAACGCTAGACTCTTTTTCTAGATTTTGATGGCTCCATAACGCAGCAACTTGCCAGTTTATGACCAATATTAACCCAAACCAACTTTAACCTACAATAGCACATTTGATATTGGCACTCGGGATCATTGTGTATGAGGTGGTCTAAATAAAATGCATGTGTTTCTGTGTGTAAAGACTGAGGGGAATTGTTGTGGCATAGATGGATCGGCTGCTCTGTAGGCATCTTTATAAATTGGATATGGCAGCATAATACGGAGCTACTTAAACACTTCGCAGGCACTCCCTGTGGTCCCACCAAGACAGCTCTTTGCCAATATGTTCCTTAGAGATAGGCCTTCTGGATTTCCATAAAAAGCCCAATTGTTATAAAAAGATTTTTAATGGATTTAAAGGAAGTAATTAACATTAGGAGACAGTGTTTGTCTAAGGTGCTATTACCATGGGATGTCAACAGAATAAATAATGTCGGCCTTATTTATCTTTCTGTTCCTAGCCTTGTACAATTCTGTGAAACACACTGAGATTTGTTTTATATTTAGAAGAACAGACTCTTTTTTGATGGTTTAAATAAATATTTTCATAGGTGAAGAGGTCAGTTTGCTGACTTACCTATATTTTAGATGTAACTTGAGCAGGGTTTGACTGACACAAATTATCATAATTCACGGGCTCTCATCTTTTTCAGAAAACAATAATAATTATTCTGGGACTCAGTGAGATATAACTTGACAGGAAACATCATTTATGTTGAAACAACAGAACTGAATCATTTAATAACAAATCATTAAATTACATCACGACATATTTACATAGATTGATCTATCAGATTTTCCTACAACTAACTTTTCAGCAGATTTAAACATAGTAGGGGTTGAACGAGTACATAATTTTTAACCTCGACATTAACATAAAAAAACTCGAACGGCACTCGAGTAGCCGATGACGTCACAGTGTCTTATGATGCAAAATAAATAAATAAATATAAATGCATAAAAAACGTCTTTACAAAAAGAAAAAAAAGACCAACAAAACATTGGGAGCATTTATTATGCTCCTATCATTTATCATACTGCAGATAAGTCACAGGAAAAACAAAACTATTAGTTATTAATATTAATATTAAAAGTGAAAGTAAGGCGCTGAACCGAAACTTAAAAAACAAATGGGGCCACAGCCACACCGTACCACGCCTGCAGTGCTGTGCAATTTAGGTTTACTTTTAGAGATTGTGTTTATAGGTTTTTAATAGCTAGAGAGATGAATATTTGCTGCTTTTTGTTTGTGAAACGAGAGAAAGGACGCCGTTTCGGCCGTGTTATATATGTGACCTGCAATGCAACACTGCCCCCTGCTGTCACAATCTACTACGGTGGTCAGAGCAAAGAAAATCAACAGGATGATTCAATGAGTAGCGCAATTTATAAAATTATAAACAGTTTTACCTTTTTGACAAGACGGCCTGCTCCATTAACATCCGTGCGCACACAGGAAACCATTTTGTAGCGTCTACTAAAAGCTAAAAGCTACCTCGCGCGCTGTGAAATGTGACGTACTACGGGTACCCGAGGTGGACAAAAAAGCCTCGATAGAAGTCAAAGCACTCGATCTGTCGAAAACTCGGGTACTCTGTTAATGCACTAAAACATAGAAACAACAGATACAAGTAATAGCTGGCATATTTACTTATTCTGCTGGCACGTTATACTTAAGTTGTTACTTTTAGAAATAAAGTTAAGCGGAGAATGAACGAAAGGGAAAAATGGAAGTTTATCTTGAGTTTATAACCAGAGATGACATTTTCCATCAGACTTTGGCTAATACTCCAGGTACGTTTGTAAACAGCAGACTCATTACCTTTAAGACGACCGCCTGGTAAGAGAAGACAACAGCCTTTCAGACTATGTCCGAACTGGTTGTTTGTTTACTTTTCAACGTCTCCTGTCGTCCGCTTGGATCTTCAGAAAAGTGGCACTTCAATGGTTTGGTTTCCAGATAAATCACTCCATCAAGGAGATCCATTCACAGCCTGGAGCCGTGACACTCAGATGGGTTTACAGAGAGGCTTTCTGTAACCCTCGCTGATGAGCGCAGGTCTACTTGACATTTGACCCCGCGTCCACAGCTTGGAGAGAGAAGGCCATGCATCTCAGACCCTCTCTGAGACTGGTTCGTTCCAGGAAACTGGAACTCTTAACAGGATCTGACATCAGAGTTTTCTTCTCCGTTCATTGGTTGTTGTGACCAGAGTAGGGAGCAGATTTGTTGACGTCAGGTAAACGTCAGTTAGAAATGTTTAGAAAAACAAGAAGCAGACTGTTTTAAGAACAGAGGAAGAATGTTATGAGAACAGTGAATTTGTTTTTAGAAAGGACAGGAGACAGAACAAAAACTTATGTCTACGACTTTTCACTCTGTTCCTAAACATTTCAAACAAATACTAACAGATCATTCTGACTTGTTCATCGACTTTAGACATACCGGTAGTTCTTCTGAATAGAGCATACAGTTTGTTTCATTATATGAAGAAGTTATCAACGCATCAACAACATAAACCATGATCAATACAGTATATTGAAGTCATTGTGTTGAATAATTCTGAATTAACACAAATTAAAGAAAGTCGCTTCTGATTTGTGTCTCTTAATCCAACTAAACTGGAATTAAACAGTCATTTCGTCCTTCACTGCAGGCCTTCAGAGAAAAGGAGATTCACTTGAGAGCTTCAGTGAAAAGGTGAATTCAGGTGTTTTCACCGACAGTTCAGAGACACGGTCTGTTCCACTACATAATCAAAGTAAATTTTCATTAGTTTGCAGAAGCCTACGTGGCTGCAGCAATGAAAAGAGCATTAACTCAATGTTGATATACGTAGTTTGTAAAAAAATTTTTTTTAAAATGTATCCATTTAGCACAAAGGAAATTGTAATACTGTAGCTCTAATCGGCTATGTTCACAACTTTCATGTACCATATTTTCCACCGCACATGTTGCACCGCCGTATAAGTCGTATCAGTCCAAATATGTCTAAAAAAAATGGAAAAAACATAAATATGTCACGTGGCCATATAAGTCACATCTATTATGCATCACCGCTGACCACCCGGAAACGTGGGCCGGTGTTGTGCCAAAAATAGATTGGGTGCCAAAATGGCTGCTGCTGGAGCATGCACGGGAGGACTTTAACAAGAATTTAACAAGATTAACACTTTAAAGTAATTATTTGTTTGCTCGAAGTTATAGCAATGATGTGTCTCAGTTTAACGTTTTCCTAATAAATGCACTTTAATGATCAAATCAGCTGCTTTTCAAAAATCAATTTGTGGCTGCTGGAGCGCGCAAATAGAAGACTTGCTGTACATTTCTTTGAAATATAACAAGATAATCACTTAAAAACAAATATTTATTTCCTTGACCTTATAGCAAATGTGTGTCTCAGTTGAACTTTTCCTTAATAAATGCACT
The DNA here is from genome assembly GCA_038048925.1 of Garcialebias charrua. Taxonomy (NCBI): domain Eukaryota; kingdom Metazoa; phylum Chordata; class Actinopteri; order Cyprinodontiformes; family Rivulidae; genus Garcialebias; species Garcialebias charrua. The sequence continues at coordinate 41,300 of JBBPBX010010751.1, read as the reverse complement.
TTACTGGTCAAATCAGCTTCATTTCACCTGGGTGGCACAGCGAAATGTAGCTGATTTGACGTTTGTTCCAGGAGTCCCGGAGCATGACAAAGGTGGCCTGTAGGGCAAGCCAAGTGTGTCAGTAATAGCCACTTTTACCTATTAATACCACATTTGGCTTGCATTAAGGCTTGAAGGCCATCTTACGGAAGCGTAGTGCTGCCACCTAGTGAAAATATTTTTGGGGGCTTATGTAGTAATAACGTGATATGTATCACGTAATTACGTGATAAGTATAGATGTAGCATGAATTGCCAGTATTTCAGGAGAGGCGGTTTGTATAAATATAAAGTAGACTTGAAAATTTGCAACCTGTGCTGTTGCATAACTGTTAGCGCATCGGCTTTAGAATCCAAGTTTTGTCCGGGGGACCCTGGTTCGATCCTGACCTGGGTCAACTTTTTTTACGTTTGTTTTTTATTTGATAAATCCAATTTCATTTTCAGAATTGGACATTGTGGATTTATTGCAGAAAGAATCAGGACCGTTTTTTATTTTATTTATCAAATAAAAAACAAACGTAAAAAAAGTTGACCCAGGTCAGGATCGAACAATGGTCCCCCGGACAAAATTTGGATTCTAAAGCCGATGCGCTAACAGTTGTGCAACATTTCAGGTTGCAACATTTCAGGTCTACTTTATATTTAAAGGAACCACACCTCACAAAACAGCGGAATACCTTTCTGTTTGAAGGAGAAGGTGTGGAGATGCCGCTAATGTCGAACTGGTTAACACCATAGACTTAATATGCCTGTGGTTAAAACAAATTCCTTTTTTATTTTATTTATCAAATAAAAAACAAACGTATAAAAAGTTGACCCAGGTCAGGATCAAACCAGGGTCCCCCGGACAGAATTTGGATTCTAAAGCCGATGCGCTAACAATTGAGCCACAGAGCAGGTTGCAAATTTTCAGGTGTACTTTATATCTAAACGAACCGCCCCTCCTGAAATACTGGCTATTAATGCTACATCTATACTTATCACGTAATTACGTGATACGTTTCACGTTATTACTACATATTATCACGTAATTACGTGATACGTATCACGTAATTACGTGATACATATCACGTTATTACTACATAAGCCCCAAAAAATATTTTCACTAGGTGGCAGCACTACGGTTCCGTACCATCTAGCAGCTGCAAATGGTAAAGTTTAATACTTTGTATTTTTCATGTCATAATGAATTAAATTGTCAGATCTCGGACAAAAATTGGGATATAAATATGGTGATAAAACGTATATTAGTCGCTTCGGCGTATAAGTCACAGGACTTGCAAATTTATGCAAAAAGGTGTGACTTAAGTCTTATACAGCAAAAAAGGGGTAAATAAAATTAGTGAAACTAAATATAACGTTAACATTACATGACAAGGAACTCAATTTAAAGAACAAATTGCAACATTTAATATATGTAGAGTTAAACTATAACAGCTTTAATATTTGTCAGTTTATTTCTCATTCATTATTAAATTGTGCCACTAACATCTTAAATTATTAGAGGTATTTGGTGAGGATGCAGTTCATTCATTCATTCAACCGTTCTTTTGGCAGATGTCACATTGAGCCTAGAAGACTCATTTACAAGTGAGATCTGCTTAGACAGACAAAAAGTAATGAAACTGGACACATTAGGAATTGGAGGCGGAAAAATTCCTATTAAAATCTTTCTTCTGGCCTGAGAAGAAAAACTCTAATAATAAAAAAACACCTCACACAAACAAGCACATAGTGACGTAGACATTCCGCAGAGACGGGAGGGACACCGAGAATGGTGAGCAATGTCCAAGGATGCTCTCGAGGGCACTAGAGTTCTGATAAGGATGGAATATTCATCCAGTTCCCTCCGGTGAGATCCGTAAATATTCTCGAGGGATGTTTGGGAATGGCCAAGGTTAACGCTAATGAGAATCCAAGTCCTGAAATGACGACAGAATGTTTATTCAGCAAGTTCACACTGGTTGACAGTGGTATTCCCTGACGGGCAGGGTTGAGCGTCAGATTACATGTCCTCCAGGCATATTCAGATAAGGTGGCTTTCAAGGTCAGCCTGGGGAGCCATATTCAGATAAGCACACAGTTGTTTTGGGGACAGGCAGAACATAATGACATCTACCTTGAGTCTGTGTTGGTCCAAAACGGTTCTGAAATGTCCAAATTACATGGCCACACCAATGGGAACATGCCTGAGTAAAAATCCCCGAGATCTGATCCATTCTCTCCAAGGCAATTGAGTAACTGGGTGCACAAGCACAAACCAAGCCATCACAAAGGCAAGCAGTGTGATCGGGTCCCAATTTGTTGCCGACAACTTCCTTGATTGTAGATAAAACCAGCAACCAGTTGAATCCAAAAAGCAGGAACTAGTTATCGTACATCCAATTAAATATGTGTCCTTAAAATCCACAGGTGGCAGCAGAGATAGATACTTCATCAAGTCTTCAAGTCGATGAGATATCCAGCGTGCCAACAGGGCAGATCGGCTTGACTAAAGCCTGTCTTCTCTTTGAAGAAACTTTATCAATTGTGTTGAGGGACCAACTGGTCAAATAAGTCCATGATCATGGTTTGGAAAATATGCAAGAGAGGCTCAAGCAGTTTCACAGACAAGACAAAGCAGCAAAGCAAAGTGGAGTGGGAGTGGATGCGTCCAACCTCAGCAGAAGCAAGTGCTTGCACATGGTAACTTTACTCCAGATATTGTACTCATTTTACATCTGGATTACTGAAAATCTTTCATTTTTGTCTTTCTCTTCTATTTTCTCTCTCAGTGTTTTCCAGCCACCCAGGCCTTTCTGTCACACTCATTCTAAGCCCGTTTATCCCTAACAATAATCCTAAATTAAGCATGGTCACAGATATGTTGTTTTCTTAAACTTAATCACATACTTTAAAGGAGACCACATATAGGTCTTTAAAATTTTTATGTTATGTCTGTGTGCTATCTTGACAATATTAATTCATTTTAATACACAAAATAATTCTTAGATAATCAATTATACCCTTTTTAATTCTGCCATTTTTAACTTTCGTTTTGAACGACCGGTTTCTGATACTGAGTTCTGAAGTCCACGCCCTTCAAAGATCTGTTTACGCCCTCTGTAACAGCCAGTATCTGTAATGTGTTGTTGTTTTAAAATTAGCTCTTTTTTTATTACTCATTTGACTTACTGTTAGTGCTAGCTTAAGATAACTTACCGAAACCCGTCTGAGCGCGCCGCAATTTGCTGCTCCTTTTAGCATGAGACCACCCGAATCCGATGCTAATGTTAGCTTGTTCCTCTTCCGGTGTTCGCCAGCTCCGCTCGTTGCACGCGGCGATTTTGGGAGTTATCGCTGTTCCAGTCAAGACACACAAAGTTCACCAAGTGTCTCCCGTAAATTAATCCGTAAGGAGAAGGTCCTCGCTGCTGTGAGGCTGCTTCGAGGCAGCAGCGAGGCTGTACAGTTGAAGCTCCGCTCCATCGCGCCAGAAGAGGGTCCCGTTGCCGCGGGTCCCTACGCCGGGGGTCCGCTCGTTTAATTTTTGCCGGCTGCGCGTTGGGAGCGATCGCAAATACACTAAAAATTGAACTAAAACATAAAAATAACAATTATACTTTATTTATAAAGCCATTTAAAAAAAACACAGCTGCAACAAAGTGCTGTACACATGAAATTAAGAACATATAAACAAAAGATGAGATGAAATCATGAAAAACAACAGTCATGTGTTTAATACAGAAGTGGGTTGAGCCTAACCAGGGGTTGCTAGGTGAGGGGCTGGACTCAGGTTGTGGTGGGTTGTCCTCTCGCTTGTGACGTCACATGCGAGCGTATTTTAAAACGAACCGTTTGTATCACAGTAAAATAAATCTACTTAGAGTAAATAAACCACTGGGTGCATTTTTTTGGCACAAGGACTGTTTTTTTTATGAAGTAAATACCCAAAGTTGAGTAAAAAAAAACATTAAAAAGTGAATTTTGCATGTGTGGTTCCCTTTAACAATTCAGCATCATATTGATCAGGCATTAAATAGTGCAGTTGTTATGGATGGATAGGGATGCTTTTTAAGCCAATGATTTGTCAGATTTTGTGTTCCAACACAGCAAGAGGATCATTGTTTTAAAGCAAATATTTAAACAAATTTACATGCAGAAACAATATTTCCTGTAGTTTCAGAACATTTAAATACAAGCCCCCTCATAAACGGGATTTGTCTGGACTTCAAGTTTATTTTATTTTTTGACCTCTAGATATTAAATTGTAAATATTTTAGGCTTGAGTTGAAAACCTAAACAGAACTGTCAGTTTTCACTGACAAAATACCACTCAAATAAATCTGTAAGTAAAATTTCAGAGAAGGTTATTGAGCCTTGTGAGTCAGGGTAATACTTCTAGCTAAAGCCTGGCTGAGCTGAGAGGAATTTTCTCTGCATATAAAAACAGCAATTATTATCATGTTTGTCTGCCCCCACGTTTTAGAAAGGTTATTGAGGCAACCCAAAGCAGCAGAGGAAGTTGTTATGAACTCAAATGATTATGTAAATGATTCAGCAAGGTTTCTTCTGATGTTTAAAAATGGCCAATTTGTTTGGTTATTATTACAGCCAACAATTAAGAGTTGGTGTAAACACTATCTTTAAAGATCAGGCCAGTGGGAGAGATTAAGTTGGATCAGTTTATCGTTTAACGAACACCTTTACTTTATTTGGTTTTGCATCCTATTATACCTATACAAATTATCTGCTGTTAAATCTTTAAACAGTAAGAATGCTAATAAGTCTTGCCGTGTAATATGCTTTAAACGTCTTGCAGGAGGAAAATCCCTTTCATTTCAAAGTTTTACGGATCTTGTGTTTCTCTTGCACAATTATGAGACAAATGTTGTCTATTAGGTTTTTTTTTTTTTTTTCAAGTTTTCTGTTCCTTCTTACTCTTCCATCACTGTAACAATTTGACTGAACGATGTTTCTTCTAAATCTTCCAAACTTTAACACTTTAGAAAGAAACACTCAAAATATGGTTAGTTTGTTTGTTTGTGAAGGTGAAGGAAGTGTGTGTGTGTGTGTGTGTGTGGGGGGGGGGGGGGGGTAACAAAACCTCCCCTAAATCATGAAACAGATTGTTTTGAACCCAACAGTGTTTCAGCTTGGTCATGGATGGTTTCTTTTTTGCTGAGACTTTCCATCTTTCATCCAAACGATTATTATTATTTACTTTACAAAGGAAAAACATATTTTTTTTTCTCTTGCTTTATTGTTAGTTGTGCCAGATAACTTTTATATGAAAATGACTGAAAGTAGAGAGTTCGCCTACATTTACGGATAAAATGGAAGCTGAAGAGTCTTGTGAATATTTGTATGCATACAAACAATTTTCAGGACAGGTTCTTTTTTTGTTTGTTTTTGTGCTGAAACGTTTCACATTCCATCCAGAAGGCTTCATCAGTCAAGGAAACACACAACACAAAACTTGATTCTTACAACAGCTTACTCCCAAGTGGAACAAACCAGTTCTGTTGGTGCTAAGATGGTCTCATTGGTACGCCCCCCTCCTCCGGTGCCGGCCCTCCTCCTCGTTGACAGTCATGTCGAATGCATAATTTATGACTGGCACTCAAGGTATTGTACAGCACAGCAAGAAAAAAAATGTATATGTAAAAAAAGAATGTTCATGAACATCTTTGCATTTTCTTCTTGCACCTTTTAGCTCCAGCTGTGTAACAAGCAATGTTCACAGAGAGTATACTGATGCATGCTCAATCATCCATGTAGAAAAACCAAAACAAAAAAAACTAAGTCTGGTCCTCTGGACATTCAAAAAACAAAACAAAACAAAAAAATTGCAGAAATGTTAAGTCTTTCCTCCAAAAGACTTCTTCACTCTGAGGTGCTGTTTTCAGCTCAGTCTTATAAATAGTACCTTCTCATAGAGGATCAACCAGTTTGCTGCTGACAGCCAAAACTAGCTGCTCACATGATTAAGGCAGTTGATGAGGCAGTAGAGGTGGTCAGTTAAAATCAGACACCACTCTGAGCAACATGACCACACTTTCCACAGAGCAACTGTGTCAACTCTTGAAACTGTGCCTGCAGTCAACCTACTTCACATATGGGGAGCGATATTAAAGACAGAAACATGGGTGTGCTATGGGGTCTCCAGTTTCTCCTATTGTTGCCAACCTGTACATGGAGGAGGTAGAAAAGAGAGCCTTGACATCCTTTTCAGGGAGACCACCAAGTCATTGGTTCAGGTATGTTGATGACACCTGGGTTAAAATTAAATCTCAGGAAGTCCAACATTTCACTGATCACATCAACTCTGTGGATAAATATATCAAGTTCACACGAGAAGATGTAAGAAATGGCAGGTTGGCTTTCTTGGACTGTGAGGTCTCAGTTTCTGATAGAGGAAATTTGCAAACTGAGGTGTACCGCAAACCCACCCACACAGACCAGTATTTACAGTTTGACTCCCATCACCCTCTGGAGCACAAGTTAGGAGTCATCAGGACTCTGTATCACAGAGCAGACAGCGTCCCCACTAACTCAGCAGCCAGACAGAAGGAGAAATCACACACAAAACAGGCTCTAGAGAAATGTGGATATCCTAACTGGGCCTTCCTGAAAGCAGAGAAGAAACCCAAACAGGACTCCAGCCAGCCATCAGGTGAAAAGAAGGAACCCAGACCCAGACCAGTGGTCATTCCGTATGTTGCGGGAGTTTCAGAGACATTGAGACGTTTATTTTCTAAACACAACGTCCCAGTGGCTTTTAAACCCCAAAATACATTACGGCAAAGACTGGTTCATCCCAAAGATCCAGTCCCCCGGCACAAACAGAGTAATGTTGTGTATGCTGTTCAGTGTCAGGAGGGCTGTGATCAGTCTTACATCGGGGAAACTAAACAGCCACTGGCCAAAAGGATGGCCCAGCACAGAAGATCAACATCATCAGGTCAGGACTCTGCGGTCTACACTCATCTCCAGGCCAGCGGTCACTCTTTCAGGGATGAAGATGTTCACATCCTTGATAGAGAGGAACGATGGTTTGAGAGAGGAGTAAAGGAGGCCATCTTTGTGAAAAGAAACCGTCCATCATTAAAGCTGCACTATGTAAGTTTGTAATGCAGTCTGTAACTTTTCTAACAATATATTTTTAACATATTTCTTCACTCTGTCACTATCTACTGACAGACTGATGTTAGACAAAGTAATCTCTGAAAAAAACTATAGTCCCCTTGCTTCTCTATCAGCATTTATAAAAACACTAAAAACACAGAGTGACCCGGACAATGACCAGCCAATAAAAACAGAGTTGTTTGTCACGCCCCAACCCACGCCCCCGCCTGTCCCAGCCCCAGCGCCGCGGCTCGTTCTCATTCAAAGGATTGCAAAGCGATGCAGGACTGTTTTGTATGTGACACAAATGTATTAAATATCCCTTCTTCATCCCAGAGCTGGACTTTTATTTTGTTTTTTTGCCAAAAGTCAAGTGATCGCTTCATCCTTCACTCACAGGAATGAGGAAATGGATTTGTCACGACTCACGAGCGAATTAAATCATGTCCAAAGTGGCTGGTGAAGCTCTGCTGATTTCAGGGTGTTTTTGTGTTGTTGGACGAGTGATTCATGGTTTTATTATATTTTTTAGAACGTTTTATTAACATATAATCACAGAACTTCGCAGCGCAGAGACAGGACATGTAGTGGGGGCGGAGCATTCCAGACATACCAGACATCGACTGACAGACATGAGGAAGTCACGAGCGAATTAAATCATGTCCAAAGTGGCTGGTGAAGCTCTGCTGATTTCTGCTGGTTTTTGTGTTGTTGGACAAGTGCTCCATGGTTTTATTATATTTTTTAAAACGTTTTATTAACATATAATCACAGAACTTCGCAGCGCAGAGACAGGACATGTAGTGGGGGCGGAGCATTCCAGACCTGCACTGACAGACATGAGGAAGTCCCGAGCGAATTAAATCATGTCCAACGTTGCTTTGTGAAGCTCTGATGATTTCTGCTGTTTTTTGTGTTGTTGGACAAGTGCTCCATGGTTTTATTATATTTTTTTGAACGTTTTATTAACATATAATCACAGAATATTGAAGCGGCTCGAGCGGACATTCAGCAGGAGGCGGAGCTGAAGAACTCAAGTTCAACAGAGAACGGACTGTGGCTCCCCCTCAGAGCCATATACAGTATGGCTCTGAGGGGGAGGGAGCAGAATGCTTTTACCTGATGAAAATTTTTCTAAGTCCCAGCGCTCTCGAGAAATTACATAGTGAACCTTTAAACAGGGGTGGAGGCCTCCGGGTTCAACTGTCCCCCTCTTTCAATGCTGTTATTGCTAGTCAGCAGCAAAATGGTTGATCCTCTATGAGATGGTGCTATTTATAAGCTGGTGAAGATTCTCAGTCGTCCAAGACATGATCAAATCAAAAAAGTGTTCAATACAAGATCAACTGGACTTTATTTGTTACAGAAGACGTTTTGACCTCTATCCAGAGGGCTTGATCAATTCTATTAGCAGACTGTACATACCTAACAGACATAACTCCACGTGCACACAGTCTGCTAATAGAATTGATAAAGCCCTCTGGATGTCTAAACGTCTTCTGTAACAAATAAAGTCCAGTTGATCTTGTATTGAACACGTTTTTTGATTTTGGTGCTATTTATAAGACTGAGCTGAATACAGCATCTCAGACTGAAGAAGTCTTCGGAGGAAAGACGAAATTTTTCTACAATTTTTTGTTTTGTTTTTGTTTTGTTTTGTTTTGTTGTTTGAATGTCCAGAGGACCAGACTTAACTTTTTTAGATGTTCACGGAGAAGCTGCTTTTTGCTTCAAACTCTCTTCCTGCAACAACTTCCCTCACACCATTTTTATTTGAGCTATTTTTGTAGCAAAAAGTACTTTTTTGGTGACACTTACAATAAAAACATGAGCCTACTGTAGTTGTATTTTTATCCTGACGTTTATGTTTGGTTCTTGTAATTGTACATGCCGGTCAGAGCATGTTCAATATGGGCCATACTGCAAACAATGTGGGTCATCCAATATTTTTCACCAAGTTGGGTTGAGTTTCTCAATTGCAGTTGAGGAAACCATTTTAAACTGTCAAGGTTGAACATTGGTTGTACATCTCTTTTAAAGTAATTCACTGAGGGACTATATTCTCTGTGTTTTTCTAGCTAAGAGTCAGAACTGGTTCTATTAGCAGTTAGATTTTTTAAAGTGCAGGCAGTTTCTCACTGGCACCCTACAGAACGTTTCAGGGCGAATGGAGAACAGGTATTAGCCCCATAGATCATGTAAAATTAGCAGCAGGAACCCCTGTCAGCTCAGACATTGGCACTTAATCTTGGGCTTTTGGCAGACTGTTGCCTTAACAGGTCAAATGATATCTATAAATCAAGGATCCCCTGGTGGAGAGTGAGAAGGAGACGTGGAGAGAGGAGAGCTGCAATGAGCTGCCACTGAACCTCAAAGGAATTAAATCCCAGCCATAAAGCCAGGCCCAAGAAAATAATCCAGTCTCTCTCATAAAGGATTAAAACTCTTAAAGAAGGATTGATTGCCTCTTTGTCATATTTAATGTGATGTAATCCTAGATTTTGGAGATCACATGGTTCAAGGAATGAAAATAAATTCCTAGACAGTTCATGATGGGGAGGCATTCTGATTGTAAGATGTTCATTGGGTTGTCACAAAAAAATATTTACTTGGCAGAAAAATGGAAAGATGTGATTGTTTTTGTCCCTTTCATTTTTCACTCCAATGAAATAAAATGTTTTATGTATTTATTTTACAGTTTGAAATCAGTTTTTCTTCTTAAAAAAATAAAATAAAAAAATTAAAGCAGACAAACAAACTAAACAACAACAGCAACAATTTTATGCCAAAATTCTCAGCATCTGTGAATTCAAACAGACAATTGGAAAACAAAATGTATGAAGTACAATAATCACAAAAAGTCAGAAAATGAACTTCTAATTATTTAAAGGTGTTCTAAAAAAAACCTGTGTTGAAAAATGAGTTTAAAGCAGCTTTTCTTTAAAAACTTGCTAAATTGCTTATTTTACATAATACTTTGATTTAACATACTGTACACAGGTTATGGCAGAATAATGCATGTTTCATTACACAGGTGTTGGAGAAAAAAACTTCTTGCTTTATCTCACTTACTCAAAAGAAGCAACACACAACGACAGAAGATTTTTGCAAGGACACATTTTCTGGACAGGTTACACATATTGACGTGAATTGCAGGCATGAAGCCCAGTCACAAGAATCTGCCACGGGCAGTGCGTGCAGCGTGTTTTTATACCTTACCAGTTCAGCCAAGCTCACGGCCTCGGAGGCGACCTTGGAGCGTCAGATGCACGCAACTGCCTCACCCAGCTCCTCATTCAGCTCTTTCTGCTAAACCAAACATACGATTCATGGGCAGAGTTAACATTCTCAGCCATAGTAATAAACATCCATAAACTTTGACCAAAAATTGCTTAACACAGGGACTCCATGTTCAACTGTTCCCCTCTTAATGCTGTTATTGTGAGTATCACTCATCCCTCTGTGAATAGCAAGCGGCTGCCAGGGTAATGATCAGTTATCAAGCTGATGGTCCTCTTTTTGCAAGTGAACAACTAGTTTTTGGCTGTCAGCAGCAAACTAGTTAATCAACTATGATAAGCTGCTGCTTATAAGACTGTTTGTTGCAGCTCCTCAGACTGAATAAGTCTTTTGGATGAAATATGAAACATTTCTACAAAGAAGAATATTTCCAGAGGACCTGACTCAACGTTGTTAAATAAATATTTCAGTTTGTAGTATGCATGTTAGGCTGACTGGTAACTACAGTAAATTGCCTCTAGGTGTGAGTGAGAGAGTGAATAGTTGTTTGTCTCATTTGTCTCTATATGTCCCTGTGACGGACTTGAGACCTGCCCAGGGTGTCCCCCATCTCTCCCACATAAACTGCTGGATATGTGCACCAGTGACCCCCGTGGGCCAAAAAGGAAAAAATGGGTAAAGAGAATCAATGGATTGATGATGGATGGATGGATGGGTGGATGGATGGATGGATGGATGGTTTATATATATATATATCCAGTTTAGTTTGATGTGATCTTACTTAAACTTTATAAAAACAAAGAATGAGAGGAAGACCTTGTTGTTTTGCTTCTGATGGAGTTCAAACTTGCGGCAAAACAGGAAAAAAAAAAAAACTAGCACTCCTTAGCATTCGCCTCAAAAATGTGAAAAACGCCAAAAAAAAATAATTAAATTAGAAGCTTTTCTTGAACCCTTTGGAGTACAAGCAAATGCTTGGTGTCTTTGTAAAGGTAACACTTTTAGTTTTTTGTTTCAGCAGTCAAATTTGTTGTATCTGTTAGTATTTTGTATTCATTTAAAAAGAAGCATATTGCCCACAGTGCTTCATACCAGAGGTTTCAATTAAAATTGTCTTTCTGTTTAGAATTGAAGAAGTTGTAGTCATTTTAATCCATCTTTTAAAATAATGGTATTTCTACCATCTCACACAATACTATTCTGAGCCACATTACGTTTCAGCTCAGTAACTAGAATAGGATTAGCAAAGTAATTTGACATTAAATGTTTAAGTTTTGTTACAATTCCAACACGTCCCAGACAGCATTCTGTCAGTCAGTGTGGGGTTTCCTGTTTTTGCTTCCTTGCACAGATTTCCTGAGGTCGAGTCAAGGAGTCACAGCTGTCAGCCATTCTCACCAATCAGCTCCAGGACTATTTAAGACTATTGGCTGGCTTCCTTCAGTGCTGAAGCATACCTACTTTATGGTACTAGTGCTTCCAGCCTCTTGGTGTTAATCCTTGTAGTTTCTATTCTTACCCTTGTGATTTTTTCCTCGTGACACTACAGACCCTGGTCCATTTATGCCTGACGTCTTGGACTCCTGGCTGCTTTGTGGACCTCCTGTGCTGAACTTCAAAGTTAAGACTCAACTCAGGACCTTTTCAATATACCTCCAGTGAGATCTTCCACCTCCACGCTCCACCCGTGCTCCCCCCCTGTGGATAACATTGCCACTGTAAATAAATCATTGTTGTTTTTTTACCCCTGAGTCTGTTTCCTTTCAGTCCGTTCATCTGGGTTGATATTGATACCGTGACAGAAATGCTTCAGCCAAACAAACAGACCCAGAACGCGACTGGGGGAGAACCTTCTCAGAGGGCTACGGACCCCCAGATGTCACGACTGGACTTATTGGAGTCCAGACTACAACAGATGGCTTCCCAACAACAAACCAACCAATCCAACCTCAGAGAACTTGGAGTATGATGTTTGATGCTAATCACAAACTCTCTCAACTTCTTTCTGCCCCACGGGCCGCTCAACCTGGGCCCTCACCTGTTACTGCTACTGTGGCTGCTGGATTAACTACACCTTCAACCGAACCCGTTTTCAGGCCTTCCGAGTTTTTTAGTGGTGACCCTGATCACTATGCAGGATTCATTCTTCAATGTCGTCTGGCTTTTACTAGACCCCCTCATACGTATCCCACGGATGCTGCTAAAATCACTTTTGTGGTCAGTCAGTTAAAGGGTGACGCTCTTAGCTGGGCTACAGCGCACTTATCCTCACATGCTCTTGATTTACTAACCTTTCCTGATTTCCTCGAGGACTTCTCGATGATTTTTGACCACCCTTTGCAGCAGGAGGACGCTGTCAAACATCTGTTGAACCTCCGTCGAGGAAGGAAGCCGGCATCGGAGCATGCACTTTGCTTCCGCATCATGGCGGCGAAGACGGGCTGGGACGACCTCGCTATCAGAGGTACTTTCTTAAATTCCTTGTCGGACAGAGTCAAGGATCAACTCGCTCTGAGAGAGATAGCCTTGGCGATTAGAGTTGATAATGGCTTCAATGAAAGGGGAAAGGAGAGGGACTACAAGTCCCAGCGCCCATCCACTTCCGGTTTCCGGTCGAACCCGACTTTTCAGAGTAAAGTCATACCTAACTTCGAGGAGGAACCGGAGCCTATGCAAATAGGCCGCACAAGGCTATCGCCAGAGGAGAGACAGCAACGTATGAGAACTGGGAGTTGTCTTTATTGTGGTAAGAGTGACCATTACATAGCTCAATGCCCTCTGCGGGGAAACAACCCCTCCCATCGGGGGAAACGACCCCTCCCATCAATAAAACAGGAGATATTGGTGGGTAAATCTTCTTGTTCTCCTGTCTCACGATTGACTTTGCCTTCTATTATTGTGAATAATAACATGAAGTTACCTGTTACAGCTCTTGTGGACTCTGGAGCGGAACAAAACCTCATCAGCAGTGACTTGGTAGAACAACTATCCATTCCTACCCATACCCTTCGAGAACCTCTGACAGTTGCCGGCCTCACTGGACAGGTTTTCGCCAAGATTCACCTGAGGGTCCAGGAACTCCACCTCATCATCTCCGGAAATCACCATGAGCGAGGTGAATTCTTCGTTTTTGACTCTCCCACCACTCAATTGATATTGGGTTTTCCTTGGTTGGAGAGGACATAATCCATCACTGAACTGGTCGGAGAAGAGGGTAGACAAGTGGAGCTCGTACTGTCTCAAGAACTGTCTTCGCTCTGCCGTACTGAGGACCTCTGCAAATAACCCCCAGTCACGAGCTGTTGAGCTAAGCAAAATACCTCCTGTGTATCATGATTTAAGTGTTGTGTTCAATAAAGAGAAGGCTTTGTCCCTGCCTCCACATCGCCCTTGTGATTGTGCTATTAATCTTCTTCCTGGAGCTCCTCTGCCTACCAGTAGATTATACAACATATCAGGGCCTGAGAGGGTGACTATGACAGATTATATCGGGGAGTCTCTGGCGTCCGGTATCATTCGACCGTCCACCTCACCTGTAGGGGCGGGTTTCTTTTTTGTATCTAAGAAAGATAAAATCTTGCGCCCATGCATTGACTATCGTGGGTTAAACCAGATCACCATCAAAAACAAGTATCCGTTACCTCTCATTGATTCCGTTCATGACCAGTTACATTCAGCTGCCATATTTACAAAATTAGATTTGCGTAATGCTTATCATCTGGTGAGGGTGCGTGAGAGAGACGAGTGGAAGACCGCCTTTAGGACTCCACTCGGACACTTTGAATATTTAGTAATGCCTTTCGGCCTTACTAAAGCTCCTGCGGTGTTCCAAGCACTCATTAACGACGTCCTTAGAGACTTCCTTAAGGTGTGTTTGTTTTCGTTTATTTAGACGATATACTCATCTACTCCCATGACTTAAGCCAACACGAGACTCACATACGTACGGTGCTGCAGAGACTCCTTGAGAATCAGCTTTATGTTAAGGCAGAGAAGTGCGATTTTCATGTCACCACTGTGTCGTTTCTGGGATTTATTTTTGAGGGTGGTAGTTTTCGCACTGACCCTGAGAAGACCAGGGGCCTCATGTATCAAAGACTTGCGTGGATTCCTCACTGAAAAGTGACGTACGGTCAAACCCAGAAATGTGTGCACGCACAAAAGGATCCGGATTTATCAAACTGAGCGTACACCTGAATCCACGCACATTCCTTTTGTACATCACAATTGACGTGGAACTGAGCGCACGTGAGACACCTCCCCTGACACGCCTACATTTACATATGTTAAACAGATGCAAATTACTTCCTGCATGTGTGAAGGACATGTTTGTTTGATCCCTGCGCGATCAGAAATGATTTCTAGATTCGGGAAAATAATGAATATAATATAATATGAGTGAGGACAAACATCCTAAGTAAGAATAGTAATAAAATGTGTTCATCATGCAAAGAACGAGTGATTGTCGGTATTTGTGTGCGCGCGCACCCTGCTGTGGTGCGCGAACCGGCTCATTCATTCATTCTGTGTGGAAATATTAACTTTGCGCACGAGTTTATTACCATTATTACTGTAAACACAGAGGAACTTACTTGGATGTTTGCTAGAACATAGATCTTTGTTTATGTAGATGATGTGAAGAAACGAGTCTGTGCGTCTTGGTGGAGACTTTTCATGACATGATGTTGGAGTCTCCAGACGCAGCGCGCGCCCCGCAGCCCTGTGCGCAGTCTGTCTGTGAAGCTTTTGCTCTCCTACAAGTTATATAAGGTGTACTTTCACGTGTCATTTTGGAGAAATCTACAATAAACGCAGATAATGAAACACCTCCAGCTGCCGTGTCGACACCGGTGAGGGTGCGCGCGCGCTCCAAGCGCGACCACTCAGCCTTTGGAAACATATGGATGAGACCATTCCATTGGACATGATCCGGCTTTGTGTGGACTGGACTGCACAGTCCCGATCGACCTGCAGCTCCCTCTGTGGAACAGTTTGACCGCTGCTTCTGTATGCACGCGTGATGCACGGCTCCCCAGAGCGCAGCATGCAGTGCCAAACTGGAAAATTATTATTTCTGAAAACGGCTGATAAGCCATATCCTAGATCGGAAAACTATATCTGTTTCTAAATAAATGCTCTGCGTGTTACACTATTTATTATAACCTCCAGTAAGGCTGAATGAATCCGTTCCTGTTAAATTTATTTTTGGCACAACGTTGCGCGTCCTTTATTTCACTGCGTCATGTGGATGTAATACTTGTTAATCGTGTGTTTGGAGGGAATATTAATCATTTACACATCTTGAACTGTTAATAATAATAATAATAATAATAATAATAATAATAATGAATTCAATTTATAACGCACTTTTCATTAATGGAAATCTCAAAGTGCTACAAGGTGCAACATATTTGAATGTCAATAAGACAAATAATAAAACAATTAAAATCAACAACAGTATCAACTCAGATCAAAAGTAGAATCATGAGGAGGAAGAGTATGCTCGGTTGAAAAGAAAGGTCTTCAAGCCGCTCTTAAAGTCAACCACAGACTGTGGGGCTTCAGTTTCTCTGAAACACCTGTAAGTGTCGCCAAAGGAACAAGAACCACAGAAACGTGCGTACGCCTGCTCGGGAGCTTGCGTGGATATGTACCTGGATGCGCATATATTCACGTTCAGTTCAGTTTTGATACATACGGGCTTTTGCGTGGGAAGTGACGTGCGCAATGTTTTTGTGCGCACGCATGGTTGATACATGAGGCCCCAGGGCTGTAAAGGAATGGCCCACTCCTGCGGACCGTAAACAGCTGCAACGGTTCTTAGGCTTTGCAAATTTTTATAGAAGGTTCATTAAGATTTATAGTAGCATTGCTGCTCCTCTTACTCAACTCACCTCCACGTTAAGAACCTTCTCCTGGACACCTGAGGCTGAGACGGCTTTTGAGGAACTTAAGCGTCTTTTCTCCACCGCCCCCATCCTTTGTCACCCTGATCTGGAGAGACAATTCATCCTGGAAGTCGACGCTTCGGACACGGGTGTGGGAGCAGTTCTTTCTCAGCGTTCTCGGGAGGATAACAAGGTAATAATAATAATATTAATGAATTCCATTTATAATGCACTTTTCATTAATAAAATCTCAAAGTGCTAAGGTCCACCCTGTGCATTCTTCTCTCGACGTCTTAGCCCTTCGGAGCAGAATTATGATGTGGGGAACAGAGAGTTATTGGCTGTGAAATTGGCACTGGAAGAATGGAGGCACTGGTTAGAGGGTACCAAGACACCTTTTTTGATCTGGACAAATCATAAGAACCTTACTTACATCCAGAACGCCAAGAGGCTGAGTCCTAGACAGGCCCGTTGGTCTTTGTTTTTTGCAAGGTTTAACTTTTTTGACCTACAGACCAGGATCCAAGAACATCAAGCCCGATGCCCTGTCTAGACAGTTTTCCGTTTCCGACCAGCGCAAGACTGAAGACAACATACTACCCCCCTCCGTTGTGGTTGGCGCGCTTACCTGGTCCATTGAAAGAGACATTCAGGAGGCGCAAGGATCTGAACCCGACCCAGGTACCGGTCCTCCTGATAGAAGGTTTGTTCCCTCCGCTATCAGATCCAAGGTGCTAGACTGGATTCATTCGAACAAGCTGTCATGTCACCCAGGCACTAACCGCATGCTTTCCTTTGTTAAGAGACACTTCTGGTGGCCCACACTGAACCAAGACGTCAAGGAGTTTGTGGCTGCTTGCCCTACCTGTGCTCGCAACAAGAGTGGGAACCAACCTCCAGCAGGATTGTTACAGCCTTTGCCCACACCCAGTCGTCCATGGTCCCATGTAGCACTGGATTTCATTACTGGACTGCCCCCCTCTGAAGGGAACACTGTCATTTTAACAGTTGTTGACAGGTTCTCCAAGACAGCTCATTTTGTACCCCTTGTCAAGCTTCCCTCTGCCTTGGAGACTGCTCACCTCTTGACCCAGCACGTCTTTCGGATTCATGGTATTCCTACTGACCTGGTTTCGGACCGAGGGCCTCAATTCACTTCTCAGGTCTGGCAGGCTTTCTGCAACACCCTGGGGGCCTCTTCTAGTCTGACATCTGGTTATCATCCCCAATCTAATGGACAAACGGAGCGATGTAACCAGGAGTTGGAGGCTGCCCTACGATGTGTCATTGAGGACAACCCATCTTCTTGGAGCAAACATCTGGTGTGGGTAGAGTACGCTCACAATACTCACACATCCTCCGCCACTGGAATGTCTCCCTTCGAAGCCTCTCTGGGTTACGCTCCCCCGCTTTTTCCTAGTCAGGAGTCAGAGATCTCTGTCCCTTCTGTTCAGCACCATTTCCGCCGTTGCCGTAGGGTTTGGCGTCAGGCCAAGGCGGCCCTGCTACGAACTGCTGACCAAAACAAGAGACACACGGACCGCCATCGTTCTGTAGCTCCTGCTTACCACGTGGGTCAGAGGGTCTGGCTCTCTACCAGAGACATTAAACTCAGGGATACTCCCAGAAAACTCGCCCCTCGTTTTATTGGTCCTTTTCCTGTGGTCAGGATTATTAACCCGTCTGCTGTTCGTCTCTGAAATTGCCTGCCTCCATGCGCATCCATCCCACCTTCCACGTTTCTCAGGTGAAGCCAGTCTCTGTGAGTCCTTTATGTCCTCCTGCTGTCCTCCCTCCTCCCCCCCGTCTTATTGACAATCACCCTGCCTTCACTGTCCGGTGTATCCTGGATGTTCGGCGTCGGGGACGGGGTTTCCAGTATTTGGTTGACTGGGAGGGCTATGGTCCCGAGGAGAGGTCTTGGATTCCTCGGTCTTTCATTCTGGATCCCAGCCTCATCACCTTCTTCAGGTCCCATCCTGAGAAGCGCCTTAGGTCGCCAAGGGGCGATTCTTGAGGGAGGGTACTGTGGGGTTTCCTGTTTTTGCTTCCTTGCACAGATTTCCTGAGGTCGAGTCAAGGAGTCACAGCTGTCAGCCATTCTTACCAACCAGCTCCAGGACTATTTAAGACTGCTGGATGGCTTCCTTCAGTGCTGAAGCATACCTACTTTATGGTACTAGTGCTTCCAGCCTCTTGGTGTTAATCCTTGTACTGTAGTTTCTATTCTTACCCTTGTGATTTTTTCCTTGTGACACTACAGACCCTGGTCCATTTATGCCTGACGTCTTGGACTCCTGGCTGCTCTGTGGACCTCCTGTGCTGAACTTCAAAGTTAAGACTCAACTCAGGACCTTTTCAATATACCTCCAGTGAGATCTTCCACCTCCACGCTCCACCCGTGCTCCCCCCCCCTCCCCTGTGGATAACATTGCCACTGTAAATAAATCATGGTTGTTTTTGTACCCCTGAGTCTGTTTCCTTTCAGTCCGTTCATCTGGGTTGATATTGATACCGTGACAGTCGGACATTGCAAGCTTATAAATAATCTTCTCCACGCCTTAATTCAGATTAAGGCTACACGATTAATTGCATTTGCAAATATCTTGTGATATGTTAAAACGCGATTCATTAATCGCAGGGGCTGCGATTTGACTGGTCACGTGACTTGGGAGTGAGCCGACTGGCCGCGCGCAGCTCTGAGCGGAGCAAAACAGAGCAGAGCAGGGAGGAGGAGACCGTGCACTCCAACACAGTTGCTTCAGGCTCGACAGAAGTCATAAAAGTTATAAATTCAGGTAAGTTAGCCCATGTAAACGTGTATCTGAGCTTAGAGGCTGAAACACCGAGACCGCGGGAGATAAACAGAGCGCGAGCTGGTCATGTGACCGGGTCTGTTTTGACGGTGCCCGGTTAGCAGCTAGCTCAACAAGCTAACGTTCTGCGTGAAAAAGCGCATTAATTATCTGATTTAAAAAAAAAACAGTTGTGTCGTTAGTGATATGAATTAATACAGAACCAGTAAAAATAATCGCATTTTAAATCGCAATTGCAATTTATAGAAAAAAAATCGCGATTAGATTATTTTCCTAAATCATTCAGCCCTAATTCAGATATGAATGGGCAGTTTCTTTGCACATAAATCACAAAATCAGATACCAGTATGACACCGCCTCTTGGTCTGTCTACAACAACACAACTGACGGTGTGCAAAGTTGACAACAATAGCATCCTAAATACACACCACGATGAAAGCGCAATGACAACTGTTTTCAATAAAGGAGACCGTCATTTGAACAAAAGAGTTTATTAATAGTTACATTCAACTAGAATCATGCAGTTTGCACACAGCTGCAGGCAGAGTTGAGAAGGGCCAGTGTCTTATTTTATTGTTTGATTTTTGACAGAAGCATATCTGTTATTGCTGTACATGACCCATGTCGTCTCATTTGTTTATTTTATTTTACAAAAAAAATGTCAGTGCATAGCTGTGATCATTTTGTTTTTTGGAACTGCATGTGTTTCTGCAGTCTGATAACCTTGCTGAACCTCTGGAGAGATATAACCCTGATTGTTCAGCCAAGGCTCAATCAAACAACACACAGACATTAAACTGCAGACAAGTTGTTTCAAAACACCATATCTGAATGGGGCATTTAATTGTTAAACAATGAGCAGATATTTTCTTAAATCTCTCTCTCTCTGCCAAGAGAGGAGGTGTGGTATTGCATGAGGAAATCTGGAGTGGTAGAGAATAGGGTTGGGCATCGAGAATCGAGAATCGTTCGGAACCGGGACTAACTGTCCGGTTTTCCCGGAATCGTTCAAAATATTAATTTGCGATTCCTATGTTCGATGCTAGTTAGCCGACCGGAAGTAGCCGCCAACACCGAAGAAGAATTTGCCGCCGAAAACCAACGAAGAAGAATCCACCGGAAGTGTGGATCCACGATTGAAAGCGTACTAATTAATAAAATGACCAGTCAGGTCAGTGCAGCAC
Organism: Garcialebias charrua; assembly: GCA_038048925.1. Taxonomy (NCBI): domain Eukaryota; kingdom Metazoa; phylum Chordata; class Actinopteri; order Cyprinodontiformes; family Rivulidae; genus Garcialebias; species Garcialebias charrua. The sequence goes on along the minus strand of JBBPBX010010751.1, from coordinate 21,024 downwards.
TTGCAATATTTTTCTATCATGCAAAGGAGAGAAGTAAAATAGTGTCCCGTTTGACGCGCTCCACAGGATTATTTTCGCTTCGTGTCCGACCGGAAGTGCGGAGTGGTCCGTCTGCAAAACGCTCCGCCGGACTTTTCGCTAATCGCTACCACTCCATCAGGTAAATAAATAAACTATAAACTACGTCTCATACCAACATTAAGGCAGCTAACAAGTTATACTCCGCTTAAAGCGGTAAGTCAGCTCAAATACAAACACAATGCTAACGTTAGCTCGTTTTTTTTTCTTAGACAAACTACCTGAAATGGCTTCACAGTGTTCACCAGTGTCCAAGGTAAAAACGTCAGTTTAACTGAATGAAGAGTGCCACAGAACAGTTACAGCATATGTTGTGAAAAGGTTGCATCCCTTTTCAGATGTGGATTCAACTCCTGCCATGGATTGCACTTACATTGCACTCAGACACATTACTACTATCCAAAAAAGCTAAGTCTGGTCCTCTGGACATTCAAAAAACAAAACAAAGCAAAATAAAACTGTAGAAACGTTTCTATAGTTAAGCAAATCCAACATTAACATTCTTAATCCATTTAAAGTTCTCTGTGTCTTTTAAAATGTTTTAATGTCTCTATTTTTCATTATTATATAATTTCTGTTTATGTTCTCTTTCATTCCATTATGAGTGAATGTCACAGTTTGAAGAATTATTGAATAGGTTAGTTAGGCAATAACAACAGAGCTAATAATTGTATACATTCTCAGTCTTAAAAATGATTTAATAATCTCTTTTTACTGATAATACTGATAAACCTGTTGTTTGTTTAGGAACTTCCTGCAGTCTGTCCAGAAAGTCTCCACTGGAGGAGCTTTTTGCTGAGCAAGAGGCACAACATAATGTCACAGCTCCATGTCCATGAAGAAACAAATGGAGAGAGGGCTGCAGATACCAGGACATCCCACCAGCTGTTCTGTCTGAGGATCCTGCTGCTGGTGGTGGAACCAGGTTAGCCCATCAGTGGGAGCTCAGTAACATGACTGCAGCATCAGACACTGGACAATATTATATGTATAATAATAATAATACAGTATATGTTGGTGAGTCCTCCATGTTGGCTCTAATCTGCCCTGTGAGAAATTCATAGTAAATGTAACAAAAAGGAAAAAGTTCATAGCATTAAATTCAAACAGAAGTTCAAATTATTTCATCCTGAAAGAACTCTGGCTAACTACTGTAGCTCTTTTATAACATGGAGTTAAACTCAAAGTAGTCTCCTCAGATAAATAGTGTTACCATTATTTTTATATTAAAGTTTCTGTTAACTTATTATTTTTATATTTGATTGTTTCTGTTCAGTGCCCTGATACAACTTCTGTTGTGACTTGGAGCTATACAGTATAAATAAACTGAACTGAATTGAATTGACATGTTTTTTTTAACCCCGCCTACAAAAAGAATCGGAATCGAGAATCGAAAAGAATCGGAATCGAAACGAAGAATCGGAATCGGAACCGGAATCGCTCAAATTCAAACGATGCCCAACCCTAGCAGAGAAGTATGTTTGACTGGTACAGGACATGTATGAAAACAGCAGGACAGTGGTGAGATTTGCTGTAGGAGTGACAGATAGCTTCAAGGTGGAGGTGGGAGTGCATCAAGGATCGTCTCTGAGCCCCTTCTTGTTTGCTCTGATGATGGACCGACTAACAGATTAGGTCAGGCAGGAATCCCCATGGACTATGATGTTTGCAGATGACTTTGTGATATGTGATGAGAACAAGGAAGAGAACTTGGAGGGGTGGAGTTATGCACTTGAAATGAAAGTCAGCCGTAGTAAGTAAGTAATAATTAGGAATGAAAGTCAGCCATAGTGAGACAGAGTACATGTGTGTGAATGAGAGGGAGACTGGTGGAAAAGTGAGGCTGCAAGGAGCAGAGGTCACAAAGGTGCAGGACTTCAAGTACTTGGGGTCCACTGTCCAGGAAAATTGGGAATGTGGTAAAGAAGTGAAAAAGAGAGTCCAGGCAGGATGGAGCGGATGGAGAAAAGTTTCAGGAGTGATTTGTGACAAAAAGGTATCAGCAAAGGTCAAAGGAAAAGTTTACAAGACAGTGGTGAGACCAGCTATGTTGTATGGTCTGGAGACAGTGGCATTGACAAAAAGACAGGAGAAAGAACTGGAAGTGGCAGAAATGAAGATGCTGAGGTTCTCCTTAGGAGTGACAAGGATGGATAAGATCAGGAATGAGATAATCAGAGGTACAGCACATGTTGAACAACTGGGAGATAAAGTTAGGGAGGCCAGACTGAGATGGTTTGGACATGTCCAGAGGAGGGACAGTGGGTATATTGGTAGAAGGATGTTAGAAATGCAGCTGCCAGGAAAAAGACAAAGAGGAAGGTCAAAGAGGAGATATGCAGTTAGAGAGGATATGAAGGTAATAATAATAATCATAATAATAATAATAATGAATTCAATTTATAACACACTTTTCATTAGTGAAAATCTCGAAGTGCTACACACATTGAATGCTACACACATTCATACACTGGTAGCGGCAGACTACCATGCAAGGTGCTTTCCAGTCCTACCGGGAACTACTCGGAGTTAAGTGTCTTGCCCAAGGACACAACGACACATGGTGTGGGGAACCGGGATTCGAACTGCCAACCTTCTGATCGGGGGACGACTGCCATTACCACTACGCCACGGCCGCCCCAAGGTAGTTGGAGTGAGGACAGAGGATGCAGAGGACAGAGTGAGGTGGAGGAGGATGACTCACTGTGGCGACCCTTGAAAAGGGAAAAGACGAAAGAAGAAGAAGAAGAAGAAGAAGAAGAAGAAGAAGAAGATATTTTCTTCAATCTGAACCAAGCTAAGAGCAAAAGGCGTTTTGGTTGTTTGTTCTGAAAAAGTTTTTTTTATTTTTTTTATTTTTTTTACAGGCAGAATGTTATTTTAAAAAAAGAGTTCATCTCAGCATCTTGTGGAGAAAGGAAAGAAAGATGAGATGTTTTGGTACTTGTTAGATTCGTCACTGAATGTCTAAATAAGAGGCTGTTCTATTATCATATGTTTTACAACAAATATGAATTATAACAAACCTCGAGATGTGTGGAATTAATCCTCTCAACAAATTTTTTTTCACTCCTTGTCAAACATCAATTGCTATTTTTATACTTAATCTAAATGTGCATTTCCCACGAGCAGAATCTCGTCTCCAAAGCTGGACAGGTGGAGACACACTGAGACACACTGACTGGAATATCAGGTAACGAGACCCAGTGACGATATGTAATCACAGAGTGTGGTTGGTGGTGGCAGCCGAAGCAGAGAAACTGGAGGGAGTGATGGAAATAGAGCGTGCACATGTGTATGTATGTGTGTGTTTGTGCAGAGCGGACCCCAAACTAAATGCTCCGCCACCCATGGAACTAATTTAAAGACCTCGTTTAGAGGCTGTCACACGAATGGCTCTGATGACCACTGATCTCTGCACATTTACCGGCAAAGGCAGCTGTCAGGGGCTTGACAGACAGGCCCCACCACTGACTGATTACGTACAGAGCCCGCGTGAACTGTGATCTGGTGAACTTTATTTTCCCTGGCAGGTCCAACGTGTGGTGAATGCCGCAGCTCGGTGGCTATTCACATATCTGATCTATCCCAGATAGACTCTCCCTTTCCCACCATTAACACCTCATGCTCATGGCAAGAGACATTATTAATTATTAAGACAGATGATGGCAATTCTGCGACACTTTAGAAGATGAAAAAATGAACACTGTGGCAGTTTTAGCAGCATTTCAGACAGGAGTGTAAAAACCCTTTCTTCATGCTCTAGATCCAGGAGACTGAACCACACCATGGAAGTAAATGTTCAATTTATATTCATTTTGGATTTAAAAAAAAAGGCTAAGTATCTTAGACATCTAAGATATTTGACATTCTGTGTCAAAATGCAGTTTTTAATCCACTGAAACACTCAGTGTTCATGCCAACTGTTTTAATGTAAAAAATAATGTTAAGTGTTTGTCACTAAATATCTAACTTGGTCACTCACGAGCAGTTCAACAGAATCTTCTCAAAGTGAAGTATCAAAGAGCTATTAGCCAAAATTAATAGCAACATTAATTACAGCATGTCCCTAAAATTAATAAGGAGCTGAGAACAACAGAAAGTCTGCCGCAAAAAACTATTTACAGCAAATGAACTGTGTGATTTTTTTTCCCCTAAAATAAAAGAGAACCGTTCCTTGAAAACCAAACAAGTAAACCAAAAAATAAAAAAGTAAGCTTGATCCAATTTGCAGAATTTGTAAACTTATTAAGCTTTTAATATGATGATTAACTAGGATGTCTCAACAAATTATGTTAATTTCAATCATCAATTTAGCCTTTACTTGCAATGAATCATAGCTAGAGGAAGCAAATAAAGGATTAGAATGTGCACAGACATTTCATCATTAACTAATGGTATTGTTCTTTACAAAACTTCTCAGCAACTGTGATCATGAAGGAAATGTTTTTCAGGTTGCAGATAAACTACAGGATGACAGTGCATGCTATCTTGTATAAAATAACTGAGACAGCAGTACTTGTAATTTAGAGTTAACAAGCTTCTCAGTACTGAAATTATTTATATTTCTGCTATTTTGGGGGTAACCAGGACTTTGAGTACATAATTTAATTTCACCTCATGTACCATACGTTATGTGAATGACAATAAAGAAACCTGAACTTGAACTTGATCTCAAGCCAGAGTAAAATGGCATTATTTTAGTTTGTGAAACATCCAGGGGCAATTCTGGAATCTGACCAATTCTAGAAACTGACTTTTAGGGGGTTCTTAGCCCCCAGTGCTGACAATGACTCTTGGCTTGATCATCGCAGTGGCCATTGGTGTCAGAAGCATTTTTAGAGTGTGGGTGGGGGGCACTGGGGGAAGGGTTCTGAGGGTTCCTCCCCCAGAAATGTTTGAATAAAGTAGATATTTCCTCCATTCTGGCATATTTTAACAGGTTTTTAAACATCTAGGTTTACCTATATAAGTAAACACTTGATTCAGTAACTATAGAGAGCATGGCACAGAAGGAGCGCTAAGCTAGTGGCAGTTACCTTCAGACCAGCATGTGGTACTTCCTGTTCATAACTGTTTTATTCAGCTGCCCATGAGGTTGGCATCAGGGCTTTATCCATCTTTTACATTTTTTTTTCCCAGACTACATTTAGGTTCAGAAATGGAATAAACTGTATCCCATCCTCTAAACATTCAGGGTAACATTGTCTCAATTACATTGTCTCCACTGACAACATCTAATTATCTTTTGTGATGATTTGTCACGAAATTCCTCTGACCGGAAAATGTTTGTAATGCAAAATGCTGACTATGTTGTTGAAGGTAAAGTGGGTGGAGCTCCTGCAGGTAATGGACATTTCATTTCAGGACAAATTGAGGTAGTTGATTGGTCAGATGCTGACAAGCCTACTGGATTGATTGACAGGTTGTGTTGAGGATCCGACTCATGCAAAAAATTAATCGTTTAGGAGTGTCATCATTTATTCCAAATGTATTCAATATTTTGGTGAATCTAAGGTTTGAGAACAAAGTGTCCTTACAAAATCCTAATTATGTTTTTTTTTTTTTTTACAGGGGTGCTGAGTTAAACTTTAGGGGTGCTTGAGCACCCCCAAAATAAGGCTAAAATCACCACTGGAAAAATCCATGAATTGACAGGACCCCATAACAAGAAATCCATTTTTTTTAATTCAAATTCTGTGTGAATTGATCATTTGTATCACTGAACATGGTGTGGCAACATTTTACAAAGCAATGTAATAACTGAGCAACTCTTGTCAATGTGCTGATTTGTGATTAGCTGAGGTCACATTTTCAAATAACATTGCAGAATATTATTCATTCATTCATTCAACCTTTATTTATACAGGCTAGCCTCGTTGAGTCACGGGGACTCATTTACAAGAGGGACCTGTCTCACTCACACCAAACAACCATCCACTCTCACACTCACACCTAGGGTCAATTTAGAGTCACCAATCAGCCTAACAAGCATGTTTTTTGGTCTGTATGTTTATGGCTTCTCATTGCTATAAAACTTATCTTTTATATTTTTGTATAATGTCCTTTGGTGTCTTAAAAGGTGCTAACATATTAAATGTATTCCTAATAACATTAAATTGGAAATTTAACAGTTTTTGACCCACTCATTTAAGAGCTTTAGATCTATTTAATGTTAAACTAAGGCATTTAAAGGGAACTTCACTTTATCTGTTTTTCAAAAACTTTGCTCAAACTTAATTTAAAAAAAGTAATAAGTTAAAAGTAGTGCCTAGATTTATATCTGACATTTATTTTGCTAAATTTGTTCATTGTCTTTATTGCAATAATTATTAAAGTAAAGTTTATGTAAAAAATGCTTTTCACAGACATAAAATCACAAAGCGCTGCACAGTAGAAATCATTATTATACAAATAATAAAGCAAGCATAAAAAAACACACTGAAATCATGACATAAAAGCCTGGGGAAAATAAGAATGTTTTCAGTTGCTTTTTAAAAACCTCCAGAGTCAGCAAAATGAAGCTGCAGGTGCAAACTGTTCCACAGCCTTGGGGCTACTGACTGAAAGGTTGTGTCCCCTTTAGTTTTCAGCCGTGTACGTGGAACATCCAAGAGATTCAGTGTCTGGGAACTCTGTATATTAGCACAAGAACTTTGAAACAGATTCTAAACTCCACTGGGAGCCAGTGAATATAGAACTGGAGTGATATGACAGTATTTGCAGGATTTGGTGAGAAGTCTGGCAGCTGCGTTCTGTATTGCTTGTAGATGTGAGATACAAGACTGAATTGTCCAGACAGGAAAAAAGTGCATTACAGTAGTCCAGACACAATGACACAAAAGCTTGAATAATTTTCTCTAGTTCAACTCTGGACACTATACTGTAGGTCGTATTTTAGAAATGTTTCTTAAATGAAAGAAACAAGAATGGGAAATATCCCTAATGTGTGATTCAACGCTTAATGATGAGTCAAGTGTGACTCCTAGATTTTTTACTTTTGATTTGGCTACTGGGCAAAAAGAGTAAATTGTCAGCGGGTGCGCATGTTGTCAGTCCATATAATGGGCGTTATCAACTGTTATCATCCCTATATGTATCGGAGAAACTGTCCAATCTACCTCCTAGCATGTTATAAAAAACGTTATCTGCGTTATTATCGCTGTGAGTAGGCAGCGTGTTTCCGTAAACCCGGAAGTGTTGTGTTTTTGTTTTTTTTTCAGCTTGTGTAACCATTTTCCTAAACCAAACCTGACCCAGAGGACCAACCCTAAACCTAACCCCATCTCACCCTTGTGCCTAAACCTAACCAAGACCCTAAACCTAACCCAAGACCCTTTACTCTAAACCTTACCACATAGCAAAAGACGGAGTCTGCTGTCATCGCTTGTAATGGTGACAACGTACCTTTAAACCTCCTAGGAGGTACAGGAGGGGCAATCTGACCGCTACGAATGGGAATGATAATAACTGATAAGGGCCATTTAATGGTTGATGACATCCGAAGCAGGTGCAATTGTCTGACTGATTTTTGGATGTAGGTGACTGGGAGCTGTAATCCAAGTCTACGTTTTACTGGTGCTTGAAACCAAAAAGTTACAGGTGAGCCAGTCACTGATGCAGGTCAAACATTAGACAAAGATAGTCAATCTGTCCGGCTGGTATGATCTAGACAAAAAATACAATTGAATGTCATCAGCATAAATGTGATAGGAAATATCATAAAAGGACTGAATATTGAATATTGCCAGCAAGTGGGATGATATAAAAGGAGAAAAAAAGTGGACACAGAACTGAGCCTTGCGGAACACCACAAGTTAAAAGGGCATAGTCAGAAGAGAACCTGTCTAAATATTGATCAAAATCAATATTAAAATCAAAATATTGATGGTAATTTTTTACTGTATCTTTACAAATGACACCCCATATTAAGTGTCTCTGTGTTATTTCAGTTAGAACTAAGAAGAAATAACGGGAGTTGAAATCAACTGGCTGTTGTTACGCCTCTGAGCCAGACAGGCAGTTAGCCATAGCCTTAATGTAGGAGCAGAGCTTGTAGCACATTTTTCCAACCCATAAATTTGCTGTTTGTTAACTTGTTGGTTTTACAATGACACTTTATTTAAGTATTCAAACATTTTTACAGCATGGCTGGTTTATGGCAAGTTGTTCACTTCATAGCAGGAAAAAGTTGATAACAGAAAAATATTTAAAGGCTTCTCATTTACTGTTAACACTGTATGAATGGTTTATAAGGTTATTACATAATTTTCAATCATGAACGAGCTGAAAAAAACTCTATATCTGTTGGGTATGAAGATGCAAGAAAACACATTACAGATGCAGTGCACAGGTTAGCATAGGCTTTGGGTTGCCCTCCCCTGCATAGCACTGATAGATGAACCTTGTCTTAAACTCCATTACAAAAGTCACTAAAATAACATGATTTCACAGTTTTGAAAACAGTATATTCTTGGTCACTGATGATTGATGGAATGAGCAATTTGAAAATAAAATTTTAGGTTTCTAGTGGGACAGGAAAAATAATCCATGAATTGTGGGTACAAACACAACAGCTATGGTTTTCTGACTTACGCTTATTCACATTCTTCAAAAATGTGAAGTTAAAGTAAAAAGTTGCTTTGTCTGTCATTGTTTAACAAGGTGGCTCCTGACATCTCTGTAAGTAAGTAAGTAAGTAAGTAAGTAAGTAAGTAAGTAAGTTTTTTCTCCTCTGAAGGTAAAACACTTGAGAAGCCCTGCAATGATTGTTTTCATGAAAACAGAAGTTGAGGAAAACAATTAGCATGCAATGGGTTTCCTTGTTGGGAAAACTTTAAAAGTCCTATTTGTGAGAGAGTTCTTCGTTTACGGCCATACCACCCTGAACACGCCCGATCTCGTCTGATCTCGGAAGCTAAGCAGGGTCGGGCCTGGTTAGTACTTGGATGGGAGACCGCCTGGGAATACCAGGTGCCGTAAGCCTTTTGCACTTCTCACAGTGTCCACCAGGGGGTGCTGTTCCACCTGTTTAACACCCTGGTAAAGTCCCCCAAAATGCAGGAAATCACATCTATTTTACTCAAAAATTGCTGGGGGTCAATACATTTATTATGTTCATTGTGTGAACAGGTAAGTAAGTAAGTAAGTAAGTAAGTAAGT
>JBBPBX010010750.1:8854-57289 GCA_038048925.1 Garcialebias charrua | reverse complement strand
ATCACCCTCTGAATCATCTATGGCCCAGTAGGTCTCTGCACAGTAAGTAACTAAATAATTACAGCGAGGATGAAAAACTTGAGTGTGCAGTTGCATAACTAATGATAACAGCCAGAGCTCAAGCTGTGCAATCAAGAAAAATGATAAACTGATGTTTGCTAAAGCTTGAAACTAATTACCAAGTCCACACAAGGTTGAAAACATGGCGCATTAGTGAGAGCTGCTGTCAGTTCCTGGAATTAATACACTTTTTCTGCCTGTTTGTTTTCTATTTCCTCTGAAAGGGTTGTTTTGGTGTACCGACAGGCACAAACAATGGAGCGAATACACGAGCAAGCTCTCACAGCTTCATGACATTTCATTAGTATGTCAGGTGAAAAGCAGCTAGCTGGGAGCTGCAGGACTGAGTCACCAGCCCCTCTCATCTTTACTCCCTCTTTTTCTGTGTTACCTCTCTCAGCCCTGTTACCTTTCCACTCCCTTGCGAAACCGTTCTCATTTGAATTCTGCATCCAGCGGCTCACCTATCCACACACTCACGCCGCTGGATGCTCTGCAGAAACCCCAATATATTTGATGAACTTGAAAATGCTAAACAAGCCGATGAGGAAGTTTTGGGACACAAACAACTCACGGCTGCTGCACGAGTAAATATAAACGTTTTTTGCAAGGCAGTGATGCTGAATTGCAGGGACACAAAAAAGAATGGAAGCAGGGACAAGAAGAGAAATAAGGCAGCTTTACCAGATGCTGGAGACTTGCTGCGAAGTGACTGAATGACGTTCTTCGGGGAGCATCGATTGACAGAGCCCATCTTGCCATAAGTCACGGACCTCATCACACGGCACTCTGCAAAGACAAAAAAAAAAACAGATGCAGAACCGTTGAAGGCAGTACAAATGCCATCAATTTAATTAATTTGTCCAGCTTAATAGTGTAAAAACACTGTTAATGTGATGTACTACAATCTGAACACAGCTGGGTTGAACTCCAGGAACCTAACTCAGCAGAAATGGGTCTTAACCTTCACCGGGATCACTTTACAAAGAAAATAATCCGTGTTTCAAGATGACCAGCTGTGACTCATGGAATAGTGTATGATTAAAATAAATGAGCCTTGTGATGGTACTTAAGACACCCTCCTGGACTTTTTCTCCGCAAAACTTTCCTCCTCTCCTGTTCATTAACCCAGCCCCATTATAGCTCATTAACATTTCAGACGAGTGAGGAGAAGCCTGTTCCCATGGACCCACATATGTGTGTTTATCGGTGTGTGCCGTCTGCTTGTGTGATTAACGTACGATGCAGCGTGTTAACATGATGACAGTGAGACAGAGTCGAGGCAGACATGATAATTATGGCGATGCTGAGAGGAGGTGAAGATGTGTGCAGCTCTGACTCTGTCTGTTTTGTTTGTCACTCCATGTTCCTGTGTGTCTGTCCCTGCCTCCTGCTCCCTGTCTGTTAGGGATGAGGAGGTGTCACACTCCACAGACATGAGTGATGCATCTATGCATCTGTGTCTGGGTGTTTTTGGTGCATTTGGGTCTAAATGCTGACACTGAGAACATTATTCAGCGTGACGAGGAGGAGTTGGGAGTGTTTTTTTTTTCTTTCCCAGACAGACTGGGTTCACATCTGTGAACATGTGTTAAAATTGGCTTGTTATGTTTATCTCAACAACTTTTATTTTTAGTGTCCTGGAAGCTTTTTGTTAAGAGAATCAAATCTATACATAGATTTAAACACATCAAAATGGTTCCAGTTATTTTACTGTAGAACACATTTAGTCTCTGATAACAACATAAAATTAACATTCGGTGTTCTATAAGCTAAAACTAAACAAATGATGAAAAATAATTGCAAAATACAGTATGTTGTATATGGCGTGTGATTACTTCATTTTAGCTGCTTAGTTAAAGGGTAAAGAGATGTTTGTGATATGAATATTTATTCTTGGTATAGTCTGCCATGTTGATTTTCTTTAGGCTGCTCCCTTCTGCAACGCTCACCACAGCAAGCAAACTTGCACGAAAGATTTGGCAATTGGTTCCCTTTCAGTCATGTCTCTCGGTGCAACATATGCTATGGGAATTGCGCCCCCGCGCGATTACCTGAAGGAATACATTCACGCCTTTACGGCAGGGGCGTCAGTGTCGCGCCAGAGGCCCCGCCCTCTGGGTACTTAAGCCGCTGACGCCCATTCATCAATCTCTTATTGCCCTTCACCTCGCTTAAACCTGAACTCTCTCTCTTCGCGGGACTTCTCTGCTGCTTCATCGCTCGATCAGAGGTGAGCTTGCTCCCTACACAGAGCGCACAGAGAATTATTCCTGCGTACTGCTGGACTAGCGAAAGCTAGTCCGGCACATTTTTCCTTAACCCCAAAGTTTTTTCTTCTCCTCTTTCCGCAGACTGCTTCGCTCGACGGCGCTAACTGCGTCACACCGCTACCTCTGCTAATTCGTAGCAGGCTAGCCAGCGAAAGCGACGCGACGGAGGAGACGTCTCAAATAAAGAGAAAAAAGATCTTGGAAGGACTCGCTCGTCTTATCTCGGACATGCCTCCGGAGAAAGGAAAGCGAAAGACAAGACTTCCAAAAAAGACCAGCAGAGCGGCGAGCCCACCCTCGCGCGCCTGCCCCAGCGGATGTGGTTTTTCCCTCTCAGCGACGGACACCCATGAGGCCTGTCCCGTCTGCTTGGGAATGCTGCACGCAAACATGGCGCTGGACGCACCCGAGTCTTGCCCACACTGCAGCTAGATGCTGGAGGCGGTGAGGAGGCCCCGGGCGGACTTCGTCGCCAAGGCCATGGGGGCTGCTGCGGTGCCAGCAGACCCAGACACCATTGAGCCTCTGACTCCCACTCCGGAGCTCGAGAGCATGGCTTTGGACGACAGCACCCGAGTCGAATGGGGCGACAGCCCAGATGTGCTGCCCCCATGGTGGACTTAACAGTCGAATTTGACACTCGAGGCATGATGAACGAGGACGAGATCTCGATTTCAGCCTCAGGTGAATTTTCTGCGGACGACGCCGACGTCGGATACGGGGAACAGGGAGAAGACCTCTCCCGCACCCCGGTGCCTGTGCTCCCGGAGACTGACTTTTCCATCCCTGCTCTGTTCGACTTGTGTCACAGAGCAGCGGACGCACTGCAGATCCCATGGCCGGAGCCTCCACCTCGTCAACAAGTCACGAGGTTGGCAGGAAATTATTTTTACTCAAAGCAGCAGGCCGCCACGAGGCAAAGGATGCCCGTCTTTCCGGACTTCCTCACAGAGCTGACTCGCACCTGGTCTCAGCCCAGAGCTCCCATGCTACTGCCGCTCTCGCAGTTTCTCGACGTGGACGGGATGGATGAAGTGGGAATAGCCAACGTGCCTCAAATCGAGGACACGCTGGCGTCTCATCTGGCTCCCAAGTCATCCGGGACAAAACCAACTCTCCCCAGCAAGGCCTGTCGAGCCTCGGCTTCTCTGCTCGAGAAATGCTACAGGGCTCAGGGTCTCGCGGCACGCGTAATGAACGCGTCCGCAATGATGCAAGCTTACCTGGCTGAAAAACTACAGGAGCTCCAGGTAACGACAGACAAGCAAGCTGCCGCAGAGCTGCTGGATGAACCCCGCAGGGCAACAGACTTTGTGCTCCGCATGATGGGGACAGCAGCTGTTGCGCAAGGCAGAGGAATGGCGGAGGTGGTCATCGCAATAGGCTATATGCCACGGACTTCCGTTCCATCACTTCCGCATTCTTCACCCGTAAGACGCACTTCCGGTTTGCAGTCAACACGGTGTTAGCGATGGCGTTCTTCACGAGATCTCTGCAGGACTTGCCGACAGTCACTGTTAATAATGTCTACAGAATAATTCAGACCTTCTCTAAAGCGCCCACATTAAGAAGGATAAAGGATTTAAGCTTTGTGTCCAACTACATAAATAAATATGAAGGTAAGTCGGTATTTGTTTTCAGTTCACCAAACTACCTCGTAGGCTAACACAGCTAACATAGTTAGCCTTGCTAATCTGTTGAGTAAACGTGTTTTGTCTGTACAATGTTTTCTTATTAACACAAATGTTAGTTTCAAACAAGGAGGCAGGAGAAGTGACAGTTATGGCTGAGTGTTCACAGTCCATGAGGAAGAGAACCAGAAGCCCCACTGTTGAGTCAAAGCCACCTGACAGTTCAGTTTCAAACAAGGAGGCAGGAGATTTAGAGCAGATTTAGAAACAAAAGTTATTTTAATTCAAGTTTGTTTACAAAAGTTGAGCTGAAGTCAAACCTGTTAAATCACTGTTTGTAGCAGGCCTTAATAAGAGATGTTTTCTTTCACTGCACAGGACACGGCAGGTGTTGGTGATGATGAGGGAACCCCTGGTCCATCCTAGATGTTTGTGAGACGTGGGAAGACACCACCGCTACAGCTCAAACATGAGGGAAGCAGTGAGGAGCTGAGATTGGATCCAAACAACAACAAACAAGTTGTTCCACTGAGGCACTGTAATCTGACTGATTACATGTTTTTAAATCTCCAAAAGCAGTCGAGGAAGCTGGGAGTTAGTCAGAAGATGTAATAATAATAATATAATTTAAACAGTGTTTAAATATTGTGCCTCATTTAGCTTGACTCATACGTTTTGTACAGTAATGTAACATTATCATCAAATTTCTTTTTAATAAAATGGCTAAAACGACTCTAAGCCTGTCTTAAACCAAAATACAGTACACATTTTTTTTGGGTGATAATACATCAATGAAGACAAAAGTCAGAATGTTTTGAACATTTTATTTTCTTACAAGTAGTAAGTAGTGTGACTGTAGTGTCAGGGTAGTCCTTGAAGTCTGCAGGTAGATTTTTATGTATCTGCTCTTCAGGTAGAGCCGAGTACTGTCAATACAAAGTTGCTGTGAAAATCCGTCTGACCGTGGACTGATGGACACCGTACGGGTCAGCAAGGTCCCGTTGCTTTGATCCAAGGTCAAGGTCATTTAAGAACAGGAAGAACTCAACGGGCTGCAGGGTATGAGTTGACGGGGTGGTGTGGTTAAATAATCAATAAATAACACTGAACAACTGGTAATAACTAATAATTAAATCTCAATGTCACTACAGTACTTGTGCAATAACTTGTCACACAACCTGTGTAATGTTGATTATGTGCATACATATATATGCACATAAAGTTTTAAATATATATATATATATAAATATATACACATATATATAATAATATATTATTATATATACTGTATGTGTATATATTTATATATATATATATTTTAAAACTTTATGTGCATGTTAGCTTATATTACTAGCTTGAAATACTTGCAGTAGTTAATTCAAATTCATCCTGCTGCATCGTTATATCCGTCTCTCTTCAGGACTTTGTGAATATTATAATTACTTTTTCACTGTGCATGCTTTTAGTATACATACAGTAGTTTGTTCTTTGATTTTTAGCAAGTCAAATCTGCTCTTCTCATCCTGAGCACTTCATTGTACTGTTAACTCTGTGTTAACCTGTATAAGACAAATAAACACAAGTTGAACTTGATGGGGAGTTCCTCTCAGTTCTTGGTGAACACCGACCATGAATGGCAGAGCAGTCATGGGCCAGAAACACATCAGGAGGTCAGATGATGCAAACCTGGAAAAAAAAAACAAGTGTTCATATTTACCTACAAGTAAAAAACCAAACAGAGAACTCTTTATGAGAGTTATGCTTTAAAATAAATAATTACATCTCAGGAAATTAAAGCTCCACTGACATGTTCTTTTCACTTTTCAAAAAATGGCACAACATATATAAATATTAAGATAGACCTCTGACCGTTTTTGCTAAAATAATGTTAAATGAATGACAATTTCTCTCAAAATAGTTTAAAATTAGCGCCGTTTTTTTAGACCGTAAATCCGGATCTTCCGGTCACGTGAGCATTCCTGTTTCTGACGTCACGTCCGTAAATTTCGCCAGCGCACCTAAAAACACTCTATTTTCATCTAAAAACTACTTTTGAGTGCATAAAAATGATCGGAAACGTGTGTTTATATGCTTAACTTGCTAACTGTAGTGAAAAAACACATGAAAACTCAGTATTTTTTTCGTTTTTTCCAAAAATTCGCAACCCGGAAGTCCGTTCGTAAATTTCGCCAGCGCACCTAAAAACACTCTATTTTCATCTAAAAACTACTTTTGAGTGCATAAAAATGATCGGAAACGTGTGTTTATATGCTTAACTTGCTAACTGTAGTGAAAAAACACATGAAAACTCAGTATTTTTGTCGTTTGAGCAGAGTTCAGTATCGGACGTGACGTCAGAAACGGGAATGCTGACACGTGACCGGAAGATCCGGATTTACGGTCTAAAAAAACGGCGCTAATTTTAAACTATTTTGAGAGAAATTTTCATTCATTTAACATTATTTTAGCAAAAACGGTCAGAGGTCTATCTTAATATTTATATATGTTGTGCCATTTTTTGAAAAGTCAAAAGATCATGTCAGGGGAGCTTTAAATGTTTAATTGGAGTGAAACAGTTCTGGTTTCATATTAAAGGAAACAGCAGAGAATATTTCAGAGGTGTAACAGCCCTGAAGTTACTAAGAGTTTACAAACATGTTTACAGATTAGAAAACATATGTTAAAATCTGAATATTATTTTAAAAGTATGTAGTTACAAACTTTTATTAAATCACTCATCATGACTCCAACATTAAATCTACAAGTGCAGGATGTGGAGTCGAGTGATAATCGTGTTTCTTCACTGCGGCGTTTCTTACTGAGCTGCAGCTGCTGTGTTCTCCTCCTCGCTGTCCTCTCTGCTTCTCTCCCAAAGCCCCGGTCATGGAAGTGGAAGGGACAATTATTCCACTGGAACAATGCAGGTACAGCTCATTTTTAACCACTGTTTGATGCTGGCTCTTGAATATTCTGAGGTTTAAAACGCCAGCTACAACCGAGTGTTAGCTTTAAGGCTAACTCGGTTAGCCACGAACTCTGGCATTAAAATATAAAAAACTAAGCGCTCTATTGTACCTGCTATTCACTGGACACAACGGCACACAACAAATCTCTCTTGTTGTACCAGTAGCTCGCAGATAATTTACCTTTTGTGTCTTTTACATGGTCTAGTTCTAGAAGCTACCGCTAACAACAGTAGTAGATGAGAGCCGGAAGTGAAGCGCACGGGTCACATTTTAACGGAAGTACGTCACCACTACCCGTGGCATATAGGCTATTGAGGGTGGTGAGATCTGTAGAGTGAGTGAGGTCAAGTTCTTGGGTGTTGTCAATGGAAAAACATATAGATTCTGTAAAAATGAAAATATCTAACTCCATTGCTGTACTATATAGGGTCAAGGACCTATTGAATGACAAAGCGTTGTATTTGTTGTATAACACAATCATTAGCCGTGTTTCCATCCATTTTCATTTCGAATTTTTAGCTAATTTTTGAAATCTCGCAAATATGTAAATACAAATTAAGGCGAAGTAGAAGTGTTTCCATCAACTGGCTTGTAGCGCATCTACCAAGCCACGCACAGCGTCATTACGTCAGACGTCAGCGTCATTACGTCAGACGTCAGCGTCATTACGTCAGACGTCAGCGTCATTACGTCAGACGTCAGCGTCATTACGTCAGACGTCAGCGTCATTACGTCAGACGTCAGCGTCATTACGTCAGACGTCAGCGTCATTACGTCAGACGTCAGCGTTACGCATGTCTACAGTAAACAGGAAGTAGCGGTTGAAAACAGAACCCGGCCACACATCTCGTCAAAATGGAGAGAATATTTCAGGTATGTGTTGCTATCGGGCAAGTTGTATTTATTCTGTCATGCCAACTAGTTTTAGCGATGTTACATGTTGTCCGGAGCGGAAACAGCTGAACGTCACGTGACGTGAATGTTCGCTACGGCAGAACTGAGTCGGAAAATCTGTTTCCATCTGTCGTTTTGCGCATCTGCTCATTTTCGAAGATCCCAAAAACCACCTCAAGCGAGCGTATAAACTTTTTGGCGAATTTGAGGAAGTAAATTCGGATTTTGCCGTTTCCATTAAGCTTTTCTGCTGCGATACTTCAAAATGCGCAGCTAGAAACCTTGATGGAAACACGGCTATTGTCTCCACATTTAATTTATTGTATTGATGTTTGGGGAAAAGCATGTAAAACTATTACAAAACCTATTTTTATTTTACAGAAAAGACCCGTAAGGATTATTGCAAGAAAACATTACTGTCATCCATCTAGTATATTATTTTTTCAGTTGAAATTACTGAAGTTCTATTTCGTGTAAGCATTCGCCCTTTAAAAGCTTCGCTTTGTTGGGTTTATCCCTCGCGCTTCGCGCCAACATTGAAGACTTGTAGTCCACGCCCACCTGCTGTGGGCCCGCCCTGAGGTCCAGTATAAATTGCCCCTGGACCGTTACTCTGTTCCCATTTTTTCTTCACGCTTGTTCAACAAGAAAGACTCAGCATGTCCATTTTTAGGACCACCTTTAAGTCCTGCCCCACGTGCGTGGCAGGCTACATTTTGTCTTCCGACCCGCACCCCCTGTGCGAGGCTTGCCTGGGAGCTGTCCACGCTCGGCAAGCTATGGTTCCAGAGCCCTCCTGCCCCGCTTGCGGCTTTTTATCTGAGGAGGAGAGGGCGCGCCGGTTCAACCTCTTCAGCCTGGCGGTTGTTGAGTGTCAGCCGAGGGGAGACGTGAGTGTCGAGGAATTCATGGAGGAGCTGAACTCTCTCACGTCTCCCTCGGAGGTGGCTAGCTGTGACGGGGCAGCATCACCTTGCGGTGACGCTGCTCCCGCTTCACCGATATTCTCCGGCGCTGAGAATGCTAGCGGGGCGGCTCCCACCTGTCCACGTGAAGGTGTGGAGCTCCCCAACCCTCCCACCGAAAGAGCGGAACCTGCCGGCGACCGCGGTCCAGCCTGCTTCGGAGGTAGGGACCCGGTTCAGCCCCCACGCTCCACCATCGGCTCCACAACCAGTAGAGCATCCTCGCCAGATGGACGTCCGGCGACTCCACCGGAGACCGCGCCGAGCGCACACACCTCTCTGCTCAGCGCGCTCCCTGAGATCATCAAGATGGCAGCAGAGGTCTGCGGGCTGGAGGTGCCTGTGGCGACCGCCCAGGCAGCTTCACCCCTGCTGGCAGGAAGGTTCGCCACGCAGAGCAGTGGGCACCAGGACACAATTTGGCCGTGCGTCGCTGACGTCTCAGCCCTGCTCCAGAGCGCGGCCAGCGAGCCGCTGAAGCTCAAGGCGCCAGTTTCGTCCTACGCCCAGATATCAAAAGTCCTGGGCGTCACGGACCAGTCCTTCCCCACCGTGCCCCCCCTGGAGCCCGCGCTGTCCGCGGTGTTTGGAGTCAAGGCGGCAAAGTATGTGGGCACCCGGATCACCCCTCCGACTACCAGCGACCAGCTCACGAGCAAACTGACAGACAAGATCCATCAGTGCTCGTCACAGGTGGGAGCTGCTTCGAATAATGTCGCCTTGATGGCCATGTACATCTCCCGCCAGACCGAAGATGACAACTTCGGGAAGGCGGCAGACATCATCACGAATTTGTGTGCGGCACTGGCCACGTGCTCTGCGCGCATCTCAGCGTGGGCCACTCTCCTCCAGCGCCAGCTCTGGCTCAAGCTCTCCCCAGCCATCCCAGATGAAGTGAAGCGGCAGCTTCTGGAAGGGCCGGTGTCTGCTGACGGTTTATTTGGGCCACACTTCAAAAATGTGTTCAACCAGCTGCAGTCCTCGTCAGAGGCGCTGGAGCAGGTCCAAAAACACGTGACACCCCAGCGACCAGAACCCCGCTCGACTCATGGGCCTGTCCGGTACCGGGACCAGGCCAAGGCGTTCCGCCAGCAGCAAAAGCGGGCACCCCCTGCAGCCACGTTCGCCGCGCCAGCACCACCAGCAGCGGCCAGGGGCCAACCACCTCACTTTCAGAGGCCCGGACCCCCCCGTGGCAGAGGCAGGCAGTCCTCATGGTTGGGCCAGAACCAGGACACGAGGAAGAGATACTTCAAAAAATGATGGGGCGCCGGAGCTGTGTCGGGTGTTGATGACAGTAAATTGTGTGAGAGCAATAAAATTACTGTCTCAAGGAACAGTGTGTCTTATTCACATGTGAGTTCATCTGTTTCTACTGGCACATCTCCACAAGTAAGTTCTGAGGCTGTTTCAAGCCGGGTTTTTTCAAGCAACCAGAGGGTAAAAATGAGTTTCTGTCGTCAAGGAGTGGGTTGCCATGCAGCTGCAGCTGCAGGTGCACCTGCGAGCAGCGAACTCTGGGTGAACTCAGCAGCCCCTCCTCACACGAAGGAGAAGGCGCGCTCTGACAAACATCTGAAAACTGAGAGTGTTAAACTGTTTAAACAGAGCGGAGTCACATCTGATGGTTTTCAACCGGTTAAAACTCATGAGCCTGTTTTAACCAGGACTTTTTCACCTCTTCCTGCTGCACTTCGAGCAGAAACATGCACAGGTTTGTACCGTGACGCGTCAGCTGTCAATCAGCCCTTTCAAGTCCGGCCTCCCATGGACCGTTGCGGAGAAAATCCGCAAGGTGGCGGTAGAGGCCAGGGTATCTTCTTCAATTCAAAGCACACATGCTTCTCCTCTGACAGCTCACAGCGACGTGTGGTTAAACACATGCACGCTGAACGGCTGGTTGAAAAGAACAATCTGCAACGGTTATACTCTACAGTTTGCGGAGACACCTCCAAAATTCAACGGAGTGCTGGAAACAAAACTGTCGTCCCCAGGACAGGGAATAATTCTCCAGTTGGAGCTGGAGGAGTTATTACTGAAGAACGCAATTTCCAGAGTCCCCTCGGGGGAGGAGGAAACCGGGTTTTATTCAAAGTATTTCCTGGTTCAAAAGAAACCAGAGGGTTACAGGCCGATTTTAGATCTGTCTTTTTTCAACAAATATATTGTGACTCGCCCCTTTCACATGCTGACGATAAGACGTGCTCTGGAGTATGTCAGTCACGGGGAATGGTTCACTTCAATCGACTTGAAGGACGCATACTTCCACGTTCCGGTGATAAACAAACACAGGAAATATCTCAGGTTTGCATTCCAGGGGGCTTGTTACGAGTTCAATCGAGTCCCATTCGGGTATGCGCTCGCGCCTCGCACTTTCAGCAAAATCATCGAGGCGGCGCTTCACCCACTTCGTTCCAGAGGAATGAAGATATTGTTTTATATCGACGACATTCTGCTCCTGTCCCGCTCCAGGGCGGAAGCGGAAGCACAAACGTCTGCACTGGTGAATCATCTGTCACAGCTGGGGTTCACAATAAACTGGAAAAAGAGTTCTGTGATTCCTGCTCAGAAAATCATTTTTCTGGGAGTGAATCTCTGCTCAGTCAGCATGACAGCTGTCCTGTCAGAGCAGAGGAGGGACTCGCTGACGTCACTGCTCCAGCGTGTTCAGCCCGGCAGGACAATAACAGCTCTGACTGTCATGAGGCTGTTAGGAACCATGGCGGCAGCTCACACAGTGATCAGGTTGGCTCTGCTGCACATGCGCAGATTGCAACGTTGGTTTATCCGTCTGAAACTCGACCCGGTTCGCCACAAATGGCGTCGGATCACGGTACCACAGTCAGTGAGAGCAGACCTAGTTTTCTGGGGGAATCCCTGCACTCTATTGGAGGGAGTTCCCCTGGGCCGAGTGACGTCACACGAGGCGGTCTTCACGGATGCGTCTCTTTCCGGTTGGGGCGGGACTTATCTGTCTCACTCGGTGGGCGGGACGTGGCCAGCGGACACGTCTCTTCACATAAACGTTTTGGAACTTATGTCAGTTCACAAAGTTCTCAAACACTTTGTCCATCTGCTCAGGGATCAGAACTAGGGGTGGGCGATATATCGAATATACTCGATATATCGCGATATTTTAAATGTACGATGGTTAAAAGGGCTTTATCGTGTATATCGAGGATCCTCCTGCTGTCGCGCGGGCGCCCACTTGCCCCCCTCCTTCCTGCACGCTGCAGGAGCTTCAGAGACTCAGCACAACATGTAAACACGGCAGAGCGCTGCACGCTGCTGAGGGGGAAAAACAATGTTCTTTCTGAGCTAGTTTGGATTAAATTGTCAGATGAGGGCATAAAAAATGTTTTTGTAGACGATGCTGAAAATAGTCCCGAAGAAAGGTCCGAACTACGAATCTTTTTCACCATTTAAACAGCGGAGTGGAGCATGATGAAACAGCAGAACCAAGTGTTTTTCCAGCTGCTGCTTCATTAAAACAAACCACGGGTCTGAGCTCATTTAGTCATGCGTGCACCGCAGAGAGAGGTGGAGACATTATTAAATCAGCATTTTATCATTATCGCTAAAGACACGGTCCTTAGCGGCTAACAAGATGGCTAACGCGTTAGCGTCTTCTTCCACAGCTGAGACTAACCGTGTCTTTAGCGATACAGCTGATTTAATAATGTCTCCACCTCTCGGTTCACGTTTCTGAGTGGAGGCTGTCGTGTTTTTACACAAGGATTCAATGCGACACTTTGTAGAACAACTTAGAGAACGTCTTCGTGAATCCGGAAACAACCCCCTGACCCTTTCACAATAAAACCGGATACAGTACACAGAGGCTCACATTTACTGCAGTACACAATACCTGTGATAAATCTGTTCTTGTTCAGAGGTTTTGCAGACATTGCCTGAACTTGGCACAGTTTGAAACTTGTGCACACATTTTGTGGTTTGTTGTTAAAAATTACCAGCACATGCAAATAGTTTAGAGTTGTTACCTGTGACTGTTCTGGGTCAGTAAATTTTATGGCCACTGTTTACACTTTTGTTTTTGTATTTTAAAGGCCTTAAATGTTTTGATTTAATATTTTTTTAATGTTAAAAGCACAAGAGCACCTTTTTAAGTTTAAATTATTTATTCTTCCTTTTTGCTTGAAGTACTTTTTATTTATGTGTGCAATTGATGGTTAAAATAAAATATTTAAGTTTGTTCAAATTTAGTGTTGACATTTTTTAATCAATTTTGAATCATTTTTTCATTGATTTTGGAGATATCGCGATATATATCGTGTATCGTGATATAGCCAAAAAATATCGCGATATAATATTTTCCTCATATCGCCCAGCCCTAATCAGAACGTGTTAGTTCACACGGACAACAGAGCCACGGCAGCATACATAAATCGCCAGGGCGGAGTCAGATCGCTCCAGCTGCTGGACGCAGCCAGAGAGCTGCTCTGTTGGGCTCGATTTCACCTAAAATCGTTGAAAGCAGCTTACATCCCAGGCTTGCAAAACAAAGGAGCAGATATCATGTCCCACGGGGGACCGCTAGACAGAAATTGGGCTCTGCATCCCGAAATAATATCTCAGATTTGGAGCAGATTCGGCAGAGCGGAAGTGGACCTGATGGCGTCTCGCGAGAGCGCTCAGTGTCCCCTGTTCTTCTCCTTAAGTCCCCTGGACGCTCCCCCACTGGGAGTGGACGCCTTTGCCCACAGACCGTGGCCAAAAACTCTGATTTATGCTTTTCCTCCAACCTCACTGTTGCCAGCGGTCCTGGAGAGAGTGAGGGAGGAAAAGTTGTCAATGATCCTGATCGCTCCAGAGCGCCTGAACGCACCATGGTTTCCGGTGCTGCAACAGCTGACGGTGAGATCATGGAGGCTTCCCATGAGAGACGACGCTCTCCTACAAGCAGGAGGAGCGATAAAGAGTTTCCCTGTGGTAGGTCAACATCTACTGGCTTGGTTACTGAACGTAAACGCTTAGAAAACCTTGGGTTTTCTGAGGACGTTATCAGAACTATACAAGGATCACGCGCCCAGTCTACAACGACTGTTTATGCGTCAAAATGGTCAGCTTTTCAGAAATGGTGCCTGGATAGAAGTGTGGATCCTTCTTCATGCTCTCTAGGCTCCATCTTGTCCTTCCTACAGCTGCTGCTAGACAGGAATCTGGCTTTTAGTACGATAAAAATCTATGCGGCTGCTATATCATCTTGTCATGAAGGTTTTAATGACAGAACAGTGTTTAACCACCTCCTGATGAAACGTTTTCTGAGGGGTGCACGTCGTTTGAGGCCAGTCTCTCGTTCACTGGCCCCTCAGTGGGACTTAATTACTGTACTAAGTGCATTAATTAAGGAACCTTTTGAACCAATTGACCAAATTTCTCTGAAATTTTTGTCTTTTAAAACAGCGCTACTGCTGGCGTTAACATCAGCAAAGAGAGTAAGTGATATGGCAGGCCTGTCGGTCTCTCCTTCCCTTTTAAAGATCCAAGGGGATGGAAGCTCAGCAGAGCTTCGGCCGAATCCTGCTTTCATCCCTAAGATCATAACAACGGCTTTTAGGTCCCGTATCGTCACTCTTGACGGGTTCTATCTCCCTCCTCATGGTAATGAAGAGGAGAAACGGCTGCATCTGCTCTGCCCAGTCAGAGCACTTAAATGTTATGTAGCTCGCACAGCAGAGGTGCGTAAATCTGAAAGATTGTTTGTACATTTCAGGAAACAATCTCAGGGTCAACCTTTGACCTCTCAAAGGCTGTCACACTGGTTGTGTGAGGCCATCTC
Organism: Garcialebias charrua; assembly: GCA_038048925.1. Taxonomy (NCBI): domain Eukaryota; kingdom Metazoa; phylum Chordata; class Actinopteri; order Cyprinodontiformes; family Rivulidae; genus Garcialebias; species Garcialebias charrua. The sequence goes on along the minus strand of JBBPBX010010750.1, from coordinate 42,703 downwards.
ACAGGCCTATACCTCCTCTGGCCTTCAGCCTCCTGATGGTATTAAAGGTCACTCCACCAGAGCGATGGCGGCTTCAGCAGCCCTTAACAAGGGCCTCTCTGTACAGGATATCTGTTCTGCCGCATCGTGGTCGTCACCTACACCTTTTGTTCGTTTCTATTTACAGGATGTATCCAGTTCCTCTCTGACACATCCTGTTCTTAGGACCATGGCGGAGTGATTGTTCTTTTTCAAACATCAATAAATATTGATGAATTGACACAGTTTGCCTCTGTCTTTATTGAAGGGTATTGTTTTTTGGTCAAAACTTCCTTCAATCAGGCTAAACTTGTTTATATCCTGGTCTGTTCTGAATAAATCTAATTCAGCCAGTCGAGGTCTTAAGGTTGCTCGCCTGTTATTATGCACCTTGGTGCATCATTGCTGTTGAGGTGTTGACGGGTGTCAAGGTATGTTGGTTCTATCAGACCCAGTGAGGCATGGACTACATCTTGCTCCGCCTTAACCCAACAAAGCGAAGCTTTTAAAGGGCGAATGCTTACACGAAATAGAACGTTGGTTACGTACTGTAACCTTAGATTCTATGAGTGTAAGCTGAGCCCTTTAAAACGGGGGCCTCCCTGGTTCTTATATGACAGAAGAAAAAAGTATTGTCTTGGGAACAGAGTAACGGTCCAGGGGCAATTTATACTGGACCTCAGGGCGGGCCCACAGCAGGTGGGCGTGGACTACAAGTCTTCAATGTTGGCGCGAAGCGCGAGGGATAAACCCAACAAAGCGAAGCTTTTAAAGGGCTCAGCTTACACTCATAGAATCTAAGGTTACAGTACGTAACCAACGTTCCATGATTTAGTAGATTATTTTATTTTAATGGTGATGTATAAAGCTCATAACAATGCACTACCCTTAAATATTCAGACACATTTTGTTAAAAGATCAAGCTGTTACAATCTAAAGGGAACTGATGTATTTGTAAATACACAATATAGAACTAGTTTTGAAGGGACGGTCTACCTCAGTCCAGGGAGTTGGATTGTGGAATGACTTGGAGTGTGATGTGAAAAAGGCAATGTCAATGTTTAAGAAAATTATCAAAAATGAATTTTTGAAGAAATACAGTATGTATGAAGTAGTTTAATGTGTAATATGTTGAAATTTGAAATTTGAGATGAGTTATTCATTTTTTATTACCGTACTTGTAGATAATTATTGTTTGAATTGATTGTTTTGAAAAGGGGCAGATATATTTCTATAAAAGATCTAAGATATTTTCTTCTTTCTGCTGCCTTTCATTTTATATTTTCATTTTTTTTTATAAGATACATGTGTTGGTTATGTATTTATTTTTATAAAATGAATAAATAAAATAATAAAAACAACAGGGGGCAAACACAACGGCGCATGCGCACATCCAGCCCCGCCGTAACGGTTGTTGTGAACGCGCACTCTGATTCGGTGGTTTCCGGTTCAGTCGGTGTTTAGTTTTGAATCCACACTTACTCGGGCCGGCCAGTGAGGATAACCCTTCATTTTGGCAAAGATCAGATCTCCTGGCTTCCAGTCCTCTCGAGCCATGACGACAAGCTGACGACAAAACACAGTTAGCATGACATTAGTTGAGCACGCGCATCTGTAGTTAACAGCAGGTTCTTCAGTCAAGTGAAAGTTAACGACGTTGAGCATCAGCACAGTTTAGCTAGCTCCCGCAGCTCAACAACACATCAACACTAACACTTTCCCTCAGTTACTGATACTTCACGTTTAAGACTTTTAAAAATGGCAGAGTACAGTATAACAGGCGGTTTTGTAAATCCATTATTAATTTAGCACGAAAACACACCTCTTCTTTTCCGCACAGTGAGCGTGTCCGATGATGCACGTTTTTCCGCTCCCGCGCAGGACGTCGGACTGAACCATTCGGGAGGTGGAAAAGGGGGGGGGGGGGTTGTTTTACAAACATGCGCCGAATATTCATCATATTTCATTAAAACGACTACAAGAAAAGCTTTAAGACACGACAGAGTACATGTTAAATATTTGTACATTTACAGTTGATGTTTATGACGTCAGGATGAGCAACTGCTTGAGATGGGCTTGCCGCTTCAAAGATCGTGTATAAAAGCAGAGGGTTGTGTCGGAAAATAAATACAGAGCGAATTAGGCGAGCCGTTAGTGTATTTATTCGTTATCCTTGATTTCAAGCTTCATTTTCATCCACAAGTTTGTGATTACATGCACTAGTTACCCAAACTTCTAGTTACCTAGTAGAGCAGAGTAAAAGCTTTGGTCAATAAGAGAGCACTCTGGCCATGAAAGGGTTAGGTCATCCGTTGACTAAGTTCCTATTTTGGGGCTTACTGGTTAAACTAAAACTTTTTTGGATCTCTAGTTGACCATTTTTAACTGCACCAGTAAGGACAAAAAAAAAAAAAGCATAAAGTGCAGGGCATTTATTTTGTGTAGTTAACTTGTAAGGGTTGCCTAGTTAACTTGTGCAACAAAATTATTTTGGTGTTGTCCATTAATTCAATAAAAATCAGCCACTCAGCTTCTGATTATGACTTCTGCTTCTTCTAGATGGGCAAACACATCAGTAGTAGCCAACAAGTTTCAAGAATTGTAAGTTTGCTATATTATATAATATTATTATAATATTATAATAATAATATTATTATAATATTATTAAAAAATATACTAGTGCAACTAATTAATTCCACCTTTATTTCTACAGGTTAATCCCATTGAGCCTTGGGGACTCATTTAGCCCAAAAGAAAGACCTGATTTTAGAATGATGACAACAGTGGGCAATCATAAAGGATGGATGCATTTTTTTTAAACAAGTGAAAATAAAATGGTAATTAAAATAAAAAGTAGTAAAAAGAACAGCTAGGTTGTTAGGCAGTATAGAAAACTAAAATGTTTATGTTTATTAAATTTGTTCATTTTTTTTACAAAAGAAAATCAGGAACATGTGTGCATTAAAACGCAGTGTAGTTGTGCAAAAATGGTGCATGACTGAATAAATTAATCTGTCATTCTGAACATTTCATTGCATTGTTGACCTCGTGTTAACCTGCATTATGACAAATAAACAAACATAACATAAATGCACAAACAGCTTGCCATACACAATAACAACCATCAATGTCTACAGACTGATAAGAAGAGGAAACAGGGTTTACACAGAAGAGTTAAAAGCTATTATTACACAACACAGGCTAAAAATTACTTTCACAAAGGTTTAATTTTAGCTGTTAAGCGTTAAACTAAAAAAGTAACTGTAGTGGTGGGGAAACAAAAACTGATTGATTAGTTTCCAGTGACCTCTGGTGGAGAAAAGGAGCATAGCAGCACCTTTTAAACATGAAGGCTCTTTATAATAATAATAATAATCATCATAATTTTATTTAAAAGCACCTTTCAGGACACCCAAGAACACTTAACGAACCAAAACAGTGTAATACAGATCAAACATTATCAGCGACAAATTCAAATATAAAATACATAAAGATTATAAAATGCAAAATAATAGAAATACATTTAGTAAAGTTAAAGCTCTTTGTGCTGCATCAACTCACACATCAGATCTTATGGGTCACTGAGTTGTTGAGAATGAAGAAGAACTTTCCTAACCATGACCTCTGAAGCTGCAGGTCATCTGTCACAACCGTCCACCTGAATATTCTCATTTTTCATTCAACCTTTATTCTATTAGTTTTCTACATCTGCCTTATAACGTGTCTGTTTTTGCTACTTTGACATCTTTGTTTTAACTTGTTTAAAAAATTTGTATTTCTCTCTTATGATTGTCTATTGTTGTTGTTGCTGTTCATCATTGTTTAGTTTGTATCAGGTCTCTCTTGTAAATGAGTCCTCGAGGCTCAATGAGATTAACCTGATGAAATAAAGGTTGAATGAATTCGAACTTTTCCTGACCTGCTGGTCCTGACCAGTTGGTCCTGACCTGCTGGTCCTGACCAGTTGGTCCTGACTGGTCCTGACCAGTTGGTCCTGACTGGTCCTGACCAGTTGGTCCTGACCTGCTGGTCCTGACTGGTCCTGACCAGTTGGTCCTGACTGGTCCTGACCTGTTGGTCCTGACTGGTCCTGACCTGCTGGTCCTGACTGGTCCTGACCAGTTGGTCCTGACTGGTCCTGACCAGTTGGTCCTGACTGGTCCTGACCAGTTGGTCCTGACTGGTCCTGACCTGTTGGTCCTGACTGGTCCTGACCTGCTGGTCCTGACTGGTCCTGACCAGTTGGTCCTGACTGGTCCTGACCTGTTGGTCCTGACTGGTCCTGACCAGTTGGTCCTGACCTGCTGGTCCTGACCTGCTGGTCCTGACCAGTTGGTCCTGACTGGTCCTGACCAGTTGGTCCTGACTGGTCCTGACCTGCTGGTCCTGACCTGCTGGTCCTGACTGGTCCTGACCAGTTGGTCCTGACTGGTCCTGACCTGCTGGTCCTGACTGGTCCTGACCAGTTGGTCCTGACTGGTCCTGACCAGTTGGTCCTGACCTGCTGGTCCTGACCAGTTGGTCCTGACCTGCTGGTCCTGACCAGTTGGTCCTGACTGGTCCTGACCAGTTGGTCCTGACCTGCTGGTCCTGACCTGCTGGTCCTGACCAGTTGGTCCTGACTGGTCCTGACCAGTTGGTCCTGACTGGTCCTGACCTGTTGGTCCTGACTGGTCCTGACCTGATGGTCCTGACTGGTCCTGACCTGCTGGTCCTGACCAGTTGGTCCTGACTGGTCCTGACCTGCTGGTCCTGACTGGTCCTGACTGGTCCTGACTGGTCCTGACCTGATGGTCCTGACTGGTCCTGACCAGTTGGTCCTGACTGGTCCTGACCTGCTGGTCCTGACTGGTCCTGACCTGCTGGTCCTGACTGGTCCTGACCAGTTGGTCCTGACCTGCTGGTCCTGACCTGCTGGTCCTGACTGGTCCTGACCAGTTGGTCCTGACTGGTCCTGACCAGTTGGTCCTGACCTGCTGGTCCTGACTGGTCCTGACCTGCTGGTCCTGACTGGTCCTGACCTGCTGGTCCTGACTGGTCCTGACCAGTTGGTCCTGACCTGCTGGTCCTGACTGGTCCTGACCTGTTGGTCCTGACTGGTCCTGACCAGTTGGTCCTGACTGGTCCTGACCAGTTGGTCCTGACTGGTCCTGACCAGTTGGTCCTGACTGGTCCTGACCAGTTGGTCCTGACTGGTCCTGACCTGCTGGTCCTGACCTGCTGGTCCTGACCAGTTGGTCCTGACTGGTCCTGACCTGCTGGTCCTGACCTGCTGGTCCTGACTGGTCCTGACCAGTTGGTCCTGACTGGTCCTGACCTGCTGGTCCTGACTGGTCCTGACCTGTGGTCCTGACCAGTTGGTCCTGACTGGTCCTGACCAGTTGGTCCTGACCTGCTGGTCCTGACCAGTTGGTCCTGACCTGCTGGTCCTGACCAGTTGGTCCTGACTGGTCCTGACCTGTTGGTCCTGACCTGCTGGTCCTGACCAGTTGGTCCTGACTGGTCCTGACCAGTTGGTCCTGACCTGCTGGTCCTGACTGGTCCTGACCAGTTGGTCCTGACCTGCTGGTCCTGACCAGTTGGTCCTGACTGGTCCTGACCAGTTGGTCCTGACCTGCTGGTCCTGACTGGTCCTGACTGGTCCTGACCAGTTGGTCCTGACCTGTTGGTCCTGACTGGTCCTGACCAGTTGGTCCTGACCTGCTGGTCCTGACCTGTTGGTCCTGACTGGTCCTGACCTGTTGGTCCTGACTGGTCCTGACCTGCTGGTCCTGACTGGTCCTGACCAGTTGGTCCTGACTGGTCCTGACCTGCTGGTCCTGACTGGTCCTGACTGGTCCTGACCTGCTGGTCCTGACCAGTTGGTCCTGACTGGTCCTGACCAGTTGGTCCTGACCAGTTGGTCCTGACTGGTCCTGACCAGTTGGTCCTGACCAGTTGGTCCTGACTGGTCCTGACCAGTTGGTCCTGACTGGTCCTGACTGGTCCTGACCAGTTGGTCCTGACCTGCTGGTCCTGACCTGTTGGTCCTGACCTGTTGGTCCTGACTGGTCCTGACTGGTCCTGACCTGTTGGTCCTGACCTGTTGGTCCTGACCTGCTGGTCCTGACTGGTCCTGACCTGTTGGTCCTGACCTGCTGGTCCTGACCTGTTGGTCCTGACTGGTCCTGACCAGTTGGTCCTGACTGGTCCTGACCTGTTGGTCCTGACCTGTTGGTCCTGACCAGTTGGTCCTGACTGGTCCTGACCAGTTGGTCCTGACCTGTTGGTCCTGACCTGTTGGTCCTGACTGGTCCTGACCAGTTGGTCCTGACCTGTTGGTCCTGACCTGTTGGTCCTGACTGGTCCTGACCAGTTGGTCCTGACTGGTCCTGACCAGTTGGTCCTGACCAGTTGGTCCTGACCTGTTGGTCCTGACTGGTCCTGACCAGTTGGTCCTGACCAGTTGGTCCTGACCTGCTGGTCCTGACCAGTTGGTCCTGACCTGTTGGTCCTGACTGGTCCTGACCTGCTGGTCCTGACCAGTTGGTCCTGACCAGTTGGTCCTGACCTGCTGGTCCTGACTGGTCCTGACCAGTTGGTCCTGACCTGCTGGTCCTGACCTGCTGGTCCTGACCAGTTGGTCCTGACCAGTTGGTCCTGACTGGTCCTGACCAGTTGGTCCTGACCTGCTGGTCCTGACCAGTTGGTCCTGACTGGTCCTGACCAGTTGGTCCTGACCAGTTGGTCCTGACCAGTTGGTCCTGACTGGTCCTGACCAGTTGGTCCTGACCTGCTGGTCCTGACCTGCTGGTCCTGACTGGTCCTGACCAGTTGGTCCTGACTGGTCCTGACCTGCTGGTCCTGACTGGTCCTGACCAGTTGGTCCTGACCAGTTGGTCCTGACCAGTTGGTCCTGACTGGTCCTGACCTGCTGGTCCTGACTGGTCCTGACCAGTTGGTCCTGACCAGTTGGTCCTGACCAGTTGGTCCTGACTGGTCCTGACCAGTTGGTCCTGACTGGTCCTGACCAGTTGGTCCTGACCAGTTGGTCCTGACCTGCTGGTCCTGACCAGTTGGTCCTGACCAGTTGGTCCTGACTGGTCCTGACCAGTTGGTCCTGACCTGCTGGTCCTGACCTGCTGGTCCTGACCAGTTGGTCCTGACTGGTCCTGACCAGTTGGTCCTGACTGGTCCTGACCAGTTGGTCCTGACCAGTTGGTCCTGACCTGCTGGTCCTGACCAACTGGTCCTGACCAGTTGGTCCTGACTGGTCCTGACCAGTTGGTCCTGACCTGCTGGTCCTGACCAGTTGGTCCTGACCAGTTGGTCCTGACTGGTCCTGACCAGTTGGTCCTGACCTGCTGGTCCTGACCAGTTGGTCCTGACTGGTCCTGACCAGTTGGTCCTGACCTGTTGGTCCTGACCTGCTGGTCCTGACCTGCTGGTCCTGACCAGTTGGTCCTGACTGGTCCTGACCAGTTGGTCCTGACCTGTTGGTCCTGACCTGTTGGTCCTGACTGGTCCTGACCAGTTGGTCCTGACCAGTTGGTCCTGACCTGCTGGTCCTGACCTGCTGGTCCTGACCAGTTGGTCCTGACTGGTCCTGACCAGTTGGTCCTGACCTGTTGGTCCTGACCTGCTGGTCCTGACCAGTTGGTCCTGACCAGTTGGTCCTGACTGGTCCTGACCAGTTGGTCCTGACCTGTTGGTCCTGACCTGCTGGTCCTGACCAGTTGGTCCTGACCAGTTGGTCCTGACTGGTCCTGACCTGCTGGTCCTGACCTGCTGGTCCTGACCTGCTGGTCCTGACCAGTTGGTCCTGACTGGTCCTGACCTGCTGGTCCTGACCTGCTGGTCCTGACCTGCTGGTCCTGACCAGTTGGTCCTGACTGGTCCTGACCTGCTGGTCCTGACCTGCTGGTCCTGACCTGCTGGTCCTGACCAGTTGGTCCTGACTGGTCCTGACCTGCTGGTCCTGACCTGCTGGTCCTGACCAGTTGGTCCTGACTGGTCCTGACCTGCTGGTCCTGACCTGCTGGTCCTGACCAGTTGGTCCTGACTGGTCCTGACCTGCTGGTCCTGACCTGCTGGTCCTGACCTGCTGGTCCTGACCAGTTGGTCCTGACTGGTCCTGACCTGCTGGTCCTGACCTGCTGGTCCTGACCAGTTGGTCCTGACTGGTCCTGACCTGTTGGTCCTGACCTGCTGGTCCTGACCAGTTGGTCCTGACTGGTCCTGACCAGTTGGTCCTGACCAGTTGGTCCTGACTGGTCCTGACCTGCTGGTCCTGACCAGTTGGTCCTGACTGGTCCTGACCTGCTGGTCCTGACCTGCTGGTCCTGACCAGTTGGTCCTGACCAGTTGGTCCTGACCAGTTGGTCCTGACCAGTTGGTCCTGACCAGTTGGTCCTGACTGGTCCTGACCTGTTGGTCCTGACCTGCTGGTCCTGACCAGTTGGTCCTGACCTGCTGGTCCTGACCAGTTGGTCCTGACTGGTCCTGACCTGTTGGTCCTGACCTGCTGGTCCTGACCAGTTGGTCCTGACTGGTCCTGACCAGTTGGTCCTGACCAGTTGGTCCTGACTGGTCCTGACCTGCTGGTCCTGACCAGTTGGTCCTGACTGGTCCTGACCTGCTGGTCCTGACCTGCTGGTCCTGACTGGTCCTGACCTGCTGGTCCTGACCAGTTGGTCCTGACCAGTTGGTCCTGACCAGTTGGTCCTGACTGGTCCTGACCAGTTGGTCCTGACCTGCTGGTCCTGACCTGCTGGTCCTGACCTGCTGGTCCTGACCAGTTGGTCCTGACTGGTCCTGACCTGCTGGTCCTGACCAGTTGGTCCTGACCAGGTCCTGACCTGCTGGTCCTGACCAGTTGGTCCTGACTGGTCCTGACCTGCTGGTCCTGACTGGTCCTGACTGGTCCTGACCTGCTGGTCCACCAGTTGGTCCTGACTGGTCCTGGCCTTGTGGGGTCTCTGGGTCTGATAAGAACCTCCGGCCCGTGGCGCCAACCTGGTGAGAATTTCACACGTGGCAACTTGTAGTCCTGGGTCCGGTTAAATATTTTAGTCTGATGATCTTAATAAAACTGATCAACCTGTGGTTATCTATAGATCCTGACAACCTGTAAGATCACACAGAACTTTATTGATCCCGCAGGAAAGGGTTGAAATAAAAACACTTAAATCCCAAACTGTCAATCAGCTCAACTTGTTGTGTGCATAAAAACAATAATTCTTTCTGTTTTAGTGATCAATAATGAATTCACGTTGAATAATTAGGTTATAGACTGTTAAACCATCAAGTCTAAATTACTAGTTAACAACCACATCTTCAAACTCGTTGTTTTCTTGATTCTAGTCGTCGTTATTTGTCTTTTAGATTTTTATTATTGTGTTGCAGATTTTTTAAATTAATTATTTTATAATAAAATCAAAAGACTCACTTTACTTTTATTTTGGGTAAAATTAATTTGTTATAGTTTATTGTAATTAACAAACTTCAGTGACTGATTTGTGACAAACAGGCTGAATAAATCAATCAGCCTGATTGATCGGTGATCTGACCTGCTGCCCCGATTTTAACCAGAGCAGAAATACATTTAGTGAGAAAACATCAATCAATCAATCAATCAATCAATCAATCAATCAATCAATCAATCAATCAATCAATCAATCAATCAATCAATCAATCAATCAATCAATCAATCAATCAATCAATCACCTTTATTTAACCAGGTAGAGCCCGTTGAGATCGAGATCTCTTTTACAAGGGTGACCTGGTCAAGTGGTCAGCAGCACACGTCACATTGGCAATAGGCATTTGCACTTATCAAAAAGAAAATAAAGAAAACTACAATCACAGTAAACAGATGTTGACAGTTCAAAACCAACAGGATATGACAGATTTCAATAGACATTATATACAAAACAAGCAGACAGACCTCGGTTGGGTAGATACAGTTAAAAAAATTAACACTGCCATGTAAATTGCACAAGTAATGTTTAGAAACATCTGCAATGGTCAAGTTTCTTGATAACATTTTCTAATACGGTTGACATAAAGGATCCAGGAGAGATGAATGTAGATAGTTTCAGATGTTTCTGTAAGTTGTTCCAGGCTGAGGGGACGGAGAACATCAAGTGTCAGAAGAAAAACGCCCGAGTCCCAACGACTAAACAACAGACTAGTTGTTCATTAACTTTAATACATCTGACAGTAAATTTACTGGATCAATCAATCAATCAATCAATCAATTCATCCATTAATGCATCAATCAATCAATCAATCAATCAATCAATCAATCAATCAATCAATCAATCAATCCATCTGTTATCTTTACCGGCTTCTTCCTTTTCGGGTCATTGGTGTCCATACCCATGTAGTGGGACAGGCCCTCATGTCCGTTACTGGATTTGAACCTCTTCACATCTCTCTGAAACTCTGAGTGTTACACTTTTCTTGAGCTCTCAAGGAGACAAGTGGACACTATTTTGTTACATTTATTTTGAATTAAGAGACACACATCAATCAGAAAAGACTTCCTTTTAATTTGTGTTAATTCAGAATTGATCAACAGTATATGTTTGTCATTTACTGATGATCTGTTATTAACATGAGTGTTACTCTCATGCTGGGTTATTCTGCAGTACGAAGATGCGTGAAAGTTATGGCACAGTTCAGGGTAAACTTTTAACTGCAACTTTTCTGTTTTGTCTGTGAATTAGGCATACTATTCTTTTTACTAACAGCTCCACCTGGCCACTGGTCTAAACACAATACTTTGGTGTCCTTCAGAGTTTTCCAACTCTGGGAACTACTAAGTAACTCCATTTATTTTGTTAAAACAGCCAATAACCATTCAGGAAGTGGGCTGACCCCGCCTTCCATATAAAACTCTTACTTCCCGTTTTGGCTTCAGTGTGCAAAGGGAGAACTAAACTGAACAACTTGGTTCTTCTCTGGAAACTGGTTTGAACGTTCTGGTCAAATGTCAATTAGACCGACGTGTCTGCCAGGGTTACGGCATAGCTCAGCTGTAACTCACTCATTTCTGTTTTGAAAGAATTTGTTTTCTGAAAGTTTTATTTTGAAACCCAGTCAGGACGTTGGCCTGGTTCCTGCCGGGAAAGGCGCTCTTCACGTTCGTTGAATCAGTTATACACGCGCGGAAGTTTAACTGGACGTCTACTGGATAACACAGTCCGTTAAGTGTCCACAAACTTCTCAGCTCTTCTCTCCAAGAGACGTGCTCGTCACCAGGTAAAGAGTCGTAGATTGTATGCTGAGCGTGCGGGAAGTCCAGCCGGACTCGTTTGGGAAAAGTGCCACCCTGTTGCATTTCAAAATAATTAACTTCAGTTAAGCTTATCTTTCATTTCATTGCTTCCTCCTTATTCTTATTTTTCCTAAACCAGTAAACTTTTAAGTAAATGTGCCAGCAGGAAGTTTAAACCTAACTTGTCTATTTGTTTCAATTTGAATTCTTGTCGACAGTAGTTATTAAATCAGAGCTAATCTCGATACAAATGTTTAATGTACTTTTATGTAGGGATGGGGCCGATCCGATCCAGTATCGGTATCGGTATCCGATATCAGCATAATTTAAGTATCGGATATCGGATCCAACCTGCCGATATTTTTCCGATCCAGCTTCAAAGAGCACTTGTGTTCAATCACATTCTGCGACTGCCCTTCTTAACATGGTGTGAGTTAAACCTAATGAAGACACTCTTAAACCTTACAATAGGGAACCCACTGACTTTAACATCACACAGGACAGGAGGCAAGTAAAAAACTAAAAAAGTGCTAAGCATGATGGGAAAGACAACACAGCCTTTCCCCTTAACCACTAAGAGAGTGGGTTTTGTTGTCTTTCCCATTATAACCAATAGTTATAACCAATGGTTTGTCCAGCTAAAGCTGAAAAAACTAAAAAAGCGCTCAGCATGATGGGAAAGACAGCACAGCCACTCCCCTTAACCACTGAGTGGATTTTGTCGTCTTTCCCATAATGCTTAGCATTTTTTTAGTTTTCCAGATTTAACAGTGAGCCATGAGCTACTGTTGTTTTTAGTTTTCCAGCTTTAGCTGGAAAAGTTTTCCAGCTAAAGCTGGAAAAAGCTGGAAAACTAAAAAAACGCTAAGCATTATGGGAAAGACAACAAAATCCACTCTCTTAGTGGTTAAGGGGAGTGGCTGTGTTGTCTTTCCCATCATGCTTAGTGCTTTTTTAGTTTTTTTCAGTTGCACCATGAGTAAGGAGGACATGTGTGTGGTATATTTGCCTCCTGTCCTGTGCGCTGTTAAAGTCAGTGGGTTCCTTATTGTAAGACTTAAGAGCGTCTTCATTGGGTTTATCTCACACAATGTTAAAATGAATAGTTTGGGTACAAAAGTATCATTATACAGAGTCACATACCTGAACAGTATCGGATCGGAAAGTATCGGTATCGGTCGACACTCAGTTATGAAGTATCGGATCGGATCGGAAGTGAGAAATGTGGATCGGTGCATCCCTACTTTTATGATTTTCTCAATAAAAGGTCCATCTTCTGGTGGATCAACATAAGTTGACGTCTCTCATGAAATTACATTTTGTCTAGTCACAGTTAAGCAATTTAATCCGGAAAAAGAGTGAACTCATGAATATTGATGATAAGTTTGTGCCGATAAAACCTGCTCAAATCTTTCATCTGGAATATTGTACTAATCAGCAAAACTGACTAATAATAATAATAATAAACTTTATTTGTAGAGTATTATATCCCTTACAATTGATGACCCGTACGTGTTTAATTACACCCAGCAGTCAGTGTGTGAGAGGAGGGGGACACCTGGACAGGTCTCCAGTCCCTCACAGGGACATGTAGGGACAATTTAGAGTCACCAGTCAGACTGACCTGCATGTTTTTGGTCTGTGGGAGGAGAAACCCCACGCAGCACAGAGAGACCCCAGCTGGGATTTGAACCAGCAACCTTCTCAAATCATAGAACAATGACTCATCAGTTTATTATTTGCTGTTTATTAAACCAGGTGCGTCTCCTTTGACGGTGAATTTAATCATGAATATCTTGAAACGTTTCAACACTCAGAGATTAATTGAGCTTTGTTGTTGTTGTTGTTGTTTAGTTTGACAAACTGTTTCTTGTGGTTTTTTTCTTTAGTTTGGAATAAAAACAAAAAAAAAATGTTTAAGAAAAACTGTATTTTTAATGTCAGCCTAAAATATTTCTCACTGCTACGACTGAAGTTATTCATAGTGAGCTTGATGTGCTCACAAAGATATACAAGCATTCGTGAAGAGTGTGTGTGTTGCAGACAGTTGGTTGAAGGACAGGCACGTCATCCAGGGTCCCAGAGACAGGGGGATGTGGGAGGAGAGGCCACGCTGGGCCAGAGGACGTGGACGAGACAAAGAAAAGAGACGAGGGTCCAAGTCCAGGAATAACTGTGAGGAGCAGCAGGTCCTCCTCCACCTGTGAGGAGGTGAAGACCTGGTGTTGGAGCGCAGCCAGCGTGGAGGGGTGTCTGCTCCGACACACAACCGCAGCAGCGCCAGGGATGGAGGGATGACAGGGCGTGCACGATATGAGCGTGCATCCTTCACCCTGGCAGCTGAGCTGGTGTCAGAACATCCACTCTGTCTCCAGGGCCACAAAGTCCTTCCTGTCTCATTTGTTCTTCTCACGCTGAGTGGCTTCATGTAGCAGCTCTTCACCAGCACCTGCTGCTTCAGGGACGACCTCTGACCCCGGGACACATGCACGACCCAGAAACAGAACAGCTGATCTCACGAAGGACGCCATCTGCCATACGTGGATCTGCAGGACCTGGATCTGCAGAATGTGGATCTGCAGGATGTGGATCTGCAGGATGTGGATCTGCAGGATGTGGATCTGCAGGATGTGGATCTGCAGGATGTGGATCTGCATGAATGTGGATCTGCAGGATGTGGATCTGCAGGATGTGGATCTGCAGGATGTGGATCTGCAGGATGTGGATCTGCAGGATGTGGATCTGCAGGATGTGGATCTGCAGGATGTGGATCTGCAGGATGTGGATCTGCAGGATGTGGATCTGCAGGATGTGGATCTGCAGGATGTGGATCTGCAGGATGTGGATCTGCAGGATGTGGATCTGCAGGATGTGGATCTGCAGGATGGATCTGCAGGATGGATCTGCAGGATGTGGATCTGCAGGATGTGGATCTGCAGGATGTGGATCTGCAGGATGTGGATCTGCAGGATGTGGATCTGCAGGATGTGGATCTGCAGGATGTGGATCTGCAGGATGTGGATCTGCAGGATGTGGATCTGCAGGAGTGGATCTGCAGGATGTGGATCTGCATGAATGTGGATCTGCAGGATGTGGATCTGCAGGATGTGGATCTGCAGGATGTGGATCTGCAGGATGTGGATCTGCATGATGTGGATCTGCAGGATGTGGATCTGCAGGATGTGGATCTGCAGGATGTGGATCTGCAGGATGTGGATCTGCAGGATGTGGATCTGCAGGATGTGGATCTGCAGGATGTGGATCTGCAGGATGTGGATCTGCAGGATGTGGATCTGCAGGATGTGGATCTGCAGGATGTGGATCTGCAGGATGTGGATCTGCAGGATGTGGATCTGCAGGATGTGGATCTGCAGGATGTGGATCTGCAGGATGTGGATCTGCAGGATGTGGATCTGCAGGATGTGGATCTGCAGGATGTGGATCTGCAGGATGTGGATCTGCAGGATGTGGATCTGCAGGATGTGGATCTGCAGGATGTGGATCTGCAGGATGTGGATCTGCAGGATGTGGATCTGCAGGATGTGGATCTGCAGGATGTGGATCTGCAGGATGTGGATCTGCAGGATGGATCTGCAGGATGTGGATCTGCAGGATGTGGATCTGCAGGATGTGGATCTGCAGGATGTGGATCTGCAGGATGTGGATCTGCAGGATGTGGATCTGCAGGATGTGGATCTGCAGGATGTGGATCTGCAGGATGTGGATCTGCAGGATGTGGATCTGCAGGATGTGGATCTGCAGGATGTGGATCTGCAGGATGTGGATCTGCAGGATGTGGATCTGCAGGATGTGGATCTGCAGGATGTGGATCTGCAGGATGTGGATCTGCAGGATGTGGATCTGCAGGATGTGGATCTGCAGGATGTGGATCTGCAGGATGTGGATCTGCAGGATGTGGATCTGCAGGATGTGGATCTGCAGGATGTGGATCTGCAGGATGGATCTGCAGGATGTGGATCTGCAGGATGTGGATCTGCAGGATGTGGATCTGCAGGATGTGGATCTGCAGGATGTGGATCTGCAGGATGTGGATCTGCAGGATGTGGATCTGCAGGATGTGGATCTGCAGGATGTGGATCTGCAGGATGTGGATCTGCAGGATGTGGATCTGCAGGACCTGGATCTGCAGGATGTGGATCTGCAGGACCTGGATCTGCAGGATGTGGATCTGCAGGATGTGGATCTGCAGGATGTGGATCTGCAGGATGTGGATCTGCAGGATGTGGATCTGCAGGATGTGGATCTGCAGGATGTGGATCTGCAGGATGTGGATCTGCAGGATGTGGATCTGCAGGATGTGGATCTGCAGGATGTGGATCTGCAGGATGTGGATCTGCAGGATGTGGATCTGCAGGATGTGGATCTGCAGGATGTGGATCTGCAGGATGTGGATCTGCAGGATGTGGATCTGCAGGATGTGGATCTGCAGGATGTGGATCTGCAGGATGTGGATCTGCAGGATGTGGATCTGCAGGATGTGGATCTGCAGGATGTGGATCTGCAGGATGTGGATCTGCAGGATGTGGATCTGCAGGATGTGGATCTGCAGGATGTGGATCTGCAGGATGTGGATCTGCAGGATGTGGATCTGCAGGATGTGGATCTGCAGGATGTGGATCTGCAGGATGTGGATCTGCAGGATGTGGATCTGCAGGATGTGGATCTGCAGGATGTGGATCTGCAGGATGTGGATCTGCAGGATGTGGATCTGCAGGATGTGGATCTGCAGGATGTGGATCTGCAGGATGTGGATCTGCAGGATGTGGATCTGCAGGATGTGGATCTGCAGGATGTGGATCTGCAGGATGTGGATCTGCAGGATGTGGATCTGCAGGATGTGGATCTGCAGGATGTGGATCTGCAGGATGTGGATCTGCAGGATGTGGATCTGCAGGATGTGGATCTGCAGGATGTGGATCTGCAGGATGTGGATCTGCAGGATGTGGATCTGCAGGATGTGGATCTGCAGGATGTGGATCTGCAGGATGTGGATCTGCAGGATGTGGATCTGCAGGATGTGGATCTGCAGGATGTGGATCTGCAGGATGTGGATCTGCAGGATGTGGATCTGCAGGATGTGGATCTGCAGGATGTGGATCTGCAGGATGTGGATCTGCAGGATGTGGATCTGCAGGATGTGGATCTGCAGGATGTGGATCTGCAGGATGTGGATCTGCAGGATGTGGATCTGCAGGATGTGGATCTGCAGGATGTGGATCTGCAGGATGTGGATCTGCAGGATGTGGATCTGCAGGATGTGGATCTGCAGGATGTGGATCTGCAGGATGTGGATCTGCAGGATGTGGATCTGCAGGATGTGGATCTGCAGGATGTGGATCTGCAGGATGTGGATCTGCAGGATGTGGATCTGCATGAATGCAGGAATGAAGAGAGCCCAAAGCTCTGAACAGATGTTCTCAGATGTTCGCTTCAACGTTCTGATCTTCATGATGAACGTTCTTCTGGGATCAACCAGATCAATCCAGGGAATTAGATTATGGAATGGTTTGGAGAAGGAAGTTAAAAATGCCAAGTCAATGTTTACATTTAAGAAAATGATCAAATTAAATTGTTTAAAAAAATATATGAAGTAGTTTAATGTGTATTGTACTGTATTAGTTAGAAAATTAGAAAGAGTTATTCATTTTGTTTTGTCACTGGAAGATTATCATTGTTTGAACTGACTGTTTGAAAAAAGGGACAGATATAATAAGATTTTTTTCTTCTTTCTGCTACCTTTCATTTTTTCACATTTTGTACATTATCATACAGGATTGTTTTGTATTGTAATTTTTTTAAACGAAGAAATTTAATAAACATAAACCTCGGAGACGTCCACAGAACATCTGGATTCAGACTCAGACTCACACACGAGAACTTGATGAGGCTGAAGCTTCTGTTATGGTAAATGGAGCTTATTTATATAGCGCTTTCCAGCCCCCTGTGAGGAGCCCCAAAGCGCTTTACAATACCAACCATCCACCCATTCATACACACATTCATACACCGGTAGCGGCGACTGCCATGCAAGGCGCCTTCCAGTCCTACCGGGAGCAACTCGGGGTTAAGTGTCTTGCCCAGGGACACAACGACACATGGTGTGAGTAACCGGGATTCGAACCTCCAACCTTCCGATCGGGGAACGACTGCCATTACCACTACACCACGGCCGCCCGTGGATCTGGACGCTTCAGAGTAAAAGGCCTCTGATCATTAATATTAATATTATTTTATTTGTTTTCCATTTCTAATCATGTTGGTCCAGCAGATGTTCACACGTTGAAGATTAAACTTTAGTTTTGAACATTTACAAGATGTTTTCAGTTAAAACACGTTGAGGAGACTAATCAAGTGCAGTGAGTTTTATTTTGAAAGTCTCAGTAAGAAAAATACCCTTTCTTCACAAACTTGGGTTAAAACATGTAAAAGTGAAAAATGACTTTGTGGAAATTAACAATAAAATGAATCTCAATGAAAACATTTATTTTGATTCCTCTGGTAATCTCAGATTAAACAGATTTTGTTTGTGACGTTGGAGCTGAAAGGCACCTTCTCTGGACTTCAGTGAGCGATGTGTGTGTGTGTGTGTGTGTGTGTGTGTGGTACACATGGACTGGCATGCTTCCCTGTCAGCTGGCAGTGCTTCAGCTCGTTGGAGGGATGAACACGGCTGCAGGACGTGAAGAGGTCACGACAGGTCAACTCCTTCATTAGAGGAACGTTGGATGAGAACTTGGCAAAGTGCGACTCAAGCGTTCTTCGTTCTGTTGTTGCAGTTTGAAGCGAACTCTGATGAACTTGTTACAATAAAGATGAAAAAAACTCAGTAAGGAAGCTTCACGGATCGGGGGGTGGTGGGGGGGGGCAGGTAGATGGAGTCAGGCCCTTGGAACAGGTTAGTGTGACGACATGACAGATGCTTCTGTCAGCGTTTCAACTGGCGTCACTTTGAGGGAGCGGCACAGATGCCTCCTCCCCCTCTCCCCCCCGCCCCCCATCACCCCTCCCATCTCATGGACAGGCCCTTGATGGAGAGATAACAAGACAGGAGCAGTCCTCACAGCGGTGAAGTGACCACACTGGCACAGCGCTACATGAGGACGAGGTGATGGAAAGGTCCAGGTTTGAGCCCGAGGCTTAAGGAGGTCTCGGCAGTGGCCGGGAGTGGGGGTGGGGGTTATAAATGTGGGGGTCATTGTACGAGGACAGGGGAAGGGCTCTCTTGCTGAGATGTAGGAACCAGCTGAGACACAGGGGTCCATGGCAGTCCTGCCTGTGAGGAAAGCAGATGTTTTCCACTCGGGGGTGTGCCAAGTTTGCAGAGCAACCTTCAGCTGCTTGGAGGTCAGGTGTTCACGGGGGGGGGGGGGGCATTCTGGAGGCAAACGCTTCAAGTCTCATACAACAACATATTAATTATGATGGCAGACCACGGGGCAGAGGGTTGCAGTGAAACATCCCACCCCACTGATCTGGAGTCTCCGTCAAGCTGACACGAGCCAAGACGAGCTGGCAGAGGTACTGCTGTCCCAGCACCGGTCCACTTCCTTACCTGGACCTCACTGATGCAGAGGCAGCACTTTGGATCGTTCACCACCGTTCACTAGAGGCCCGACTCTGAGACGGACTCTAAGACTACTCTGAGACGGACTCTGAGACGAATCTGAGACAGACTCTGAGACGGACTCTAAGACTACTCTGAGACGGACTCTGAGACAGACTCTGAGACGACTCTGAAACGGACTCTAAGACTACTCTGAGACGGACTCTGAGACAGACTCTAAGACAGACTCTGAGACGGACTCTAAGACTACTCTGAGACGGACTCTGAGACAGATTCTGAGACGACTCTGAGACCGACTCTGAGACCGACTCTGAGACGGACTCTAAGACTACTCTGAGACGGACTCTGAGACGGTCTATGAGACATACTCTGAGACAGACTCTGAGACGACTCTGAAACGGACTCTAAGACTACTCTGAGACGGACTCTAAGACAGACTCTGAAACGGACTCTAAGACTACTCTGAGACGGACTCTGAGACAGACTCTGAGACGACTCTGAAACGGACTCTAAGACTACTCTGAGACGGACTCTGAGACCGACTCTGAGACCGACTCTGAGACGGACTCTGAGACAGACTCTGAGACGACTCTGAAACGGACTCTAAGACTACTCTGAGACGGACTCTGAGACAGACTCTAAGACAGACTCTGAAACGGACTCTAAGACTACTCTGAGACGGACTGTGAGACAGACTCTGAGACGACTCTGAAACGGACTCTAAGACTACTCTGAGACGGACTCTGAGACAGATTCTGAGACGACTCTGAGACGACTCTGAGACCGACTCTGAGACCGACTCTGAGACGGACTCTAAGACTACTCTGAGACGGACTCTGAGACGATCTATGAGACATACTCTGAGACGGACTCTGAGACAGACTCTGAGACGGACTCTGAGACAGACTCTGAGACGACTCTGAAACGGACTCTAAGACTACTCTGAGACGGACTCTGAGACAGAATCTAAGACAGACTCTGAAACGGACTCTAAGACTACTCTGAGACGGACTCTGAGACAGACTCTGAGACGACTCTGAGACGACTCTGAGACCGACTCTGAGACGGACTCTAAGACTACTCTGAGACTACTCTAAGACGGACTCTGAGATGGTCTATGAGACAGACTCTGAGACAGACTCTGAGACGGACTCTGAGACAGACTCTGAGACGGACTCTGAGACAGACTCTGAGACCGACTCTGAGACGGACTCTAAGACTACTCTGAGACGGACTCTGAGACGGTCTATGAGACAGACTCTGAGACAGACTCTGAGATGGACTCTGAGACAGACTCTGAGACTGACTCTGAGACAGACTCTGAGACAGACTCTGAGACGACTCTGAGATGACTCTGAGACCGACTCTAAGACCGACTCTGAGATGAATCTGAGACGACTATGAGATGACTCTGAGACAGACTCGGAGATGAGTCTGAGACGGATTCTGAGATGGACTCTGAGACGGACTCTGAGACAGACTCTGAGACGGACTCAGGGACGGACTCTGAGACGGACTTTGAGACGATCTCTGAGACAGACTCTGAGACCGACTCAGAGACGGACTCTGCGACGGACTCTGAGACGGTCTCTGAGACGACTCTGAGATGACTCTGAGACCAACTCTGAGACCGACTCTGAGACGGTCTATGAGACAGACTCTGAGACGGATTCTCAGATGGACTCTGAGACGGACTCTGCGACGGTCTCTGAGACAGACTCTGAGATGACTCTGAGACAGACTCTGAGACCGACTCTGAGACAGACTTTGAGACGAACTCTGAGACAGTCTATGAGATGGACTCTGAGATGGACTCTGAGACGGACTCTGAGACAAACTCAGAGACAGACTCTGCGACGGTGTCTGAGACCGACTCTGAGATGACTCTGAGACAGACTCTGAGACTGACTCTGATACGGTCTATGAGACAGACTCTGAGACAGACTCTGAGACGGACTATGAGATGGACTCTGAGATAGACTCTGAGACAGACTCTGAGACGGACTCTGCGACTGTCTCTGAGACAGACTCTGAGATGACTCTGAGACCGATTCTGAGATGACTCTGAGACAGACTATGAGATGGACTCTGAGACGGACTCTGAGACGGACTCTGAGACCAACTCTGAGACGACTCTGAGACCGACTCTGAGACCGACTCGGAGATGACTCTGAGGCAGAATCTGAGATTGACTCTGAGACAGACTCTGAGACAGACTCTGAGACAGACTCTGAGACGGACTCTGAGACGGACTTTGAGATGGACTCTGAGAAAGACTCTGAGACGGTCTCTGAGACCGACTCTGAGACCGACTCAGAGACTGACTCTGCGACGGTCTCTGAGACGGTCTCTGAGACAGACTCTGAGACAGACTCAGAGACGGACTCTGAGACAGACTCTGAGATGGTCTCTGAGACCGACTCTGACGGACCCAGAGACGGACTCTGCGACGTCTCTGAGACCGACTCTGAGATGACTCTGAGACACACTCTGAGACAGACTCTGAGACGGACTTTGAGACGGACTCTGAGACAGTCTATGAGATGGACTCTGAGATGGACTCTGAGATGGACTCTGAGACAGTCTATGAGACGGACTCTGAGATGGACTCTGAGACTGACTCTGAGACAGACTCTGAGACCGACTCTGAGACGACTCTGAGACAGACGCTGAGACGACCCTGAGACAACTCTGAGACTGACTCGGAGATTACTCTGAGACAGAATCTGAGATGGACTCTGAGACGAACTCTGAGACGGACTCTGAGACGGTCTCTGAGACGACTCTGAGACCGACTCTGAGACCAACTCGGAGATGACTCTGAGACGGAATCTGAGATGGACTCTGAGATGGACTCTGAGACGGACTCTGAAACGGACTCTGAGACCGACTCTGTGACCGACTCTGAGACGACTGTGAGATGGACTGTGAGACGGACTATGAGACGGAATATGAGACGACTCTGAGACCAACTCTGAGACAGACTCTGAGACGACTCTGAGACGGACTCTGAGACGGACTCAGAGATGGACTCTGAGACAGACTCTGAGACGGACTCTGAGACAGTCTCTGAGACCGACTCTGAGACCGACTCTGAGACAGACTCAGAGATGGACTCTGAGACGGACTCTGAGACGGACTCTGCAACGGTCTCTGAGACAGACTCTGAGATGACTCTGAGACAGACTCTGAGACCGACTCTGAGACCGACTTTGAGACGGACTCTGAGACAGTCTATGAGATGACTCTGAGACGGACTCTGAGATGGACTCTGAGACAGACTCTGTGACGGTCTCTGAGACAGACTCTGAGATGACTTTGAGACAGACTCTGAGACCAACTCTGAGATAGACTTTGAGACGGACTATGAGACAGTCTATGAGATGGACTCTGAGACGGACTCTGAGACGGACTCTGAGACAGACTCAGAGACCGACTCTGCGACGGTCTCTGAGACCGACTCTGAGAAGACTCGGAGACAGACTCTGAGACAGACTCTGAGACGGTCTATGAGACAGACTCTGAGACCGACTCTGAGACGGACTCTGAGACAGACTCTGAGACAGACTCTGAGACGGACTCTGCGACTGTCTCTGAGACCGACTCTGAGATGACTCTGAGACCGATTCTGAGATGACTCTGAGACAGACTCTGAGATGGACTCTGAGACGGACTCTGAGACGGACTCTGAGACGGACTCTGAGACTGACTCTGAGACCAACTCTGAGACGGACTTTGAGATGGACTCTGAGAAAGACTCTAAGACAGACTCTGAAACGGACTCTAAGACTACTCTGAGACGGACTCTGAGACAGACTCTGAGACGACTCTGAGACGACTCTGAGACCGACTCTGAGACGGACTCTAAGACTACTCTGAGACTACTCTGAGACGGACTCTGAGATGGTCTATGAGACAGACTCTGAGACAGACTCTGAGACGGACTCTGAGACAGACTCTGAGAAGGACTCTAAGACAGACTCTGAGACCGACTCTGAGATGGACTCTAAGACTACTCTGAGACGGACTCTGAGACGGTCTATGAGACAGACTCTGAGACAGACTCTGAGATGGACTCTGAGACAGACTCTGAGACTGACTCTGAGACGGACTCTGAGACAGACTCTGAGACGACTCTGAGACGACTCTGAGACCGACTCTAAGACCGACTCTGAGATGAATCTGAGACGACTATGAGATGACTCTGAGACAGACTCGGAGATGACTCTGAGACGGATTCTGAGATGGACTCTGAGACGGACTCTGAGACAGACTCTGAGACGGACTCAGGGACGGACTCTGAGACGGACTTTGAGACGATCTCTGAGACAGACTCTGAGACCGACTCAGAGACGGACTCTGCGACGGACTCTGAGACGGTCTCTGAGACGACTCTGAGATGACTCTGAGACCAACTCTGAGACCGACTCTGAGACGGTCTATGAGACAGACTCTGAGACGGATTCTCAGATGGACTCTGAGACGGACTCTGCGACGGTCTCTGAGACAGACTCTGAGATGACTCTGAGACAGACTCTGAGACCGACTCTGAGACAGACTTTGAGACGGACTCTGAGACAGTCTATGAGATGGACTCTGAGACGGACTCTGAGACGGACTCTGAGACAAACTCAGAGACGGACTCTGCGACGGTGTCTGAGACCGACTCTGAGATGACTCTGAGACAGACTCTGAGACTGACTCTGAGACGGTCTATGAGACAGACTCTGAGACAGACTCTGAGACGGACTCTGAGATGGACTCTGAGACAGACTCTGAGACAGACTCTGAGACGGACTCTGCGACTGTCTCTGAGACAGACTCTGAGATGACTCTGAGACCGATTCTGAGATGACTCTGAGACAGACTATGAGATGGACTCTGAGACGGACTCTGAGACGGACTCTGAGACCAACTCTGAGACGACTCTGAGACCGACTCTGAGACCGACTCTGAGACCGACTCGGAGATGACTCTGAGGCAGAATCTGGGATTGACTCTGAGACAGACTCTGAGACAGACTCTGAGACAGACTCTGAGACGGACTTTGAGATGGACTCTGAGAAAGACTCTGAGACGTTCTCTGAGACCGACTCTGAGACAGACTCAGAGACTGACTCTGCGACGGTCTCTGAGACGGTCTCTGAGACAGACTCTGAGACAGACTCAGAGACGGACTCTGAGACAGACTCTGAGATGGTCTCTGAGACCGACTCTGACGGACCCAGAGACGGACTCTGCGACGCCTCTGAGACCGACTCTGAGATGACTCTGAGACAGACTCTGAGACAGACTCTGAGACAGACTTTGAGACGGACTTTGAGACAGTCTATGAGATGGACTCTGAGATGGACTCTGAGACAGTCTATGAGACGGACTCTGAGATGGACTCTGAGACTGACTCTGAGACAGACTCTGAGACCGACTCTGAGACGACTCTGAGACAGACTCTGAGACTACCTTGAGACAACTCTGAGACTGACTCGGAGATTACTCTGAGACAGAATCTGAGATGGACTCTGAGACGGACTCTGAGACGGACTCTGAGACGGTCTCTGAGACGACTCTGAGACCGACTCTGAGACCAACTCGGAGATGACTCTGAGATGGAATCTGAGATGGACTCTGAGATGGACTCTGAGACGGACTTTGAAACGGACTCTGAGACCGACTCTGTGACCGACTCTGAGACGACTGTGAGACGGACTGTGAGACGGACTATGAGACGGAATATGAGACGACTCTGAGACCAACTCTGAGACAGACTCTGAGACGACTCTGAGACGGACTCTGAGACGGACTCAGAGATGGACTCTGAGACGGACTCTGAGACGGACTCTGAGACAGTCTCTGAGACCGACTCTGAGACCGACTCTGAGACAGACTCAGAGATGGACTCTGAGACGGACTCTGAGACGGACTCTGCAATGGTCTCTGAGACAGACTCTGAGATGACTCTGAGACAGACTCTGAGACCGACTCTGAGACCGACTTTGAGACGGACTCTGAGACAGTCTATGAGATGGACTCTGAGACGGACTCTGAGATGGACTCTGAGACAGACTCTGCGACAGTCTCTGAGACAGACTCTGAGATGACTCTGAGACAGACTCTGAGACCAACTCTGAGACAGACTTTGAGACGGACTATGAGACAGTCTATGAGATGGACTCTGAGACGGACTCTGAGACGGACTCTGAGACAGACTCAGAGACCGACTCTGCGACGGTCTCTGAGACCGACTCTGAGATGACTCTGAGACAGACTCTGAGACAGACTCTGAGACGGTCTATGAGACAGACTCTGAGACAGACTCTGAGACGGACTCTGAGACGGACTCTGAGACAGACTCTGAGACAGACTCTGAGACGGACTCTGCGACTGTCTCTGAGACCGACTCTGAGATGACTCTGAGACCGATTCTGAGATGACTCTGAGACAGACTCTGAGATGGACTCTGAGACGGACTCTGAGACGGACTCTGAGACTGACTCTGAGACCAACTCTGAGACGGACTTTGAGATGGACTCTGAGAAAGACTCTGAGACGGTCTCTGAGACAGACTCTGAGACAGACTCAGAGACGGACTCTGCGACGTCTCTGAGACGGTCTCTGAGACAGACTCTGAGACAGACTCTGAGATGGTCTCTGAGACCGACTCTGAGATGGACTCAGAGACGGACTCTGCGACGTCTCTGAGACCGACTCTGAGATGACTCTGAGACCGACTCTGAGACGGACTCTGAGACGGACTTTGAGACGGACTCTGAGACAGTCTATGAGATGGACTCTGAGATGGACTCTGAGATGGACTCTGAGATGGACTCTGAGACAGTCTATGAGACGGACTCTGAGATGGACTCTGAGACTGACTCTGAGACACACTCTGAGACCGACTCTGAGACGACTCTGAGACAGACTCTGAGACGACCCTGAGACAACTCTGAGACTGACTCGGAGATTACTCTGAGACAGAATCTGAGATGGACTCTGAGACGGACTCTGAGACGGACTCTGAGACGGTCTCTGAGACGACTCTGAGACAGACTCTGAGACCAACTCGGAGATGACTCTGAGACGGAATCTGAGATGGACTCTGAGATGGACTCTGAGACGGACTCTGAAACGGACTCTGAGACCGACTCTGTGACCGACTCTGAGACGACTGTGAGACGGACTGTGAGACGGAATATGAGACGACTCTGAGACCAACTCTGAGACAGACTCTGAGACGACTCTGAGACGGACTCTGAGACGGACTCTGAGACGGACTCAGAGATGACTCTGAGACGGACTCTGAGATGGACTCTGAGACAGTCTCTGAGACCGACTCTGAGACCGACTCTGAGACGGACTCAGAGATGGACTCAGAGATGGACTCTGAGACCGACTCTGAGACCGACTCTGAGATGGTCTCTGAGACAGACTCTGAAACTGACTCTGAGACGGACTCTGAGACGGACTCTGAGACAACTGTGAGACAGACTGTGAGACGACTCTGAAACCAACTCTGAGACTGACTCTGAGACGACTCTGAGACCTACTCTGAGACGATTCTGACACCGCAGTGACACAAAACAATGAATAAACTGAGTTACGGCTCCAGATGAAGTTTTTCTACATGTACATTTGTACTTCGTTAAAAAAATTCTAGAGAAAATAGTTCCAGGTCAGGTGTGTGATCATCTACAACGAAATAATCAGTTTGAAGAGTTTCAGTCAGCGTTTAGAGTTCACCACACTGAGCACTGGTGAAAGTTACTAATGATATTCTCATGGTCTCTGACAATGGACAGGTGTCTCCACTGGTCCTGTTAGACCTCAGTGCTGTATTTGATACAGTTGATCATAATACTCTACTACAGAGACTTGAATATGATGTTGGAATTACAGGAATGGCTCTAAATTGTTTTAAATCATATTTATCTGATATATTCCAATTTGTAAATGTAAATAATAAATCATACACCAAAGTTAGTCATGGAGTTCCTCAAGTTTCCGTGCTTGGACCAATACTCTTTACCTTATATATGCTTCCATTAGGTAAAGTTATTAGACAACATGGGATACATTTTAATTGTTATGTTGATGATACACAGTTATATTTGTCCATTAAACCCAATGAATCCAATCACTTACTTAGACTACAAGCATGTCTTTAAGACATAAAAACCTGGATGACCCTTAATTGTCTGCTTTTGAACACAGACAAGACTGAGGTTTTAGTTTTTGGACCTGAGCATCTTAGGAATACATTTTTTATCCGATCTGGGGAGTGGGTGAGTGGCTCGTCCTGTTCGGGTGGTTCTGGGGACTCTGGGCTCTGGGTCCTTCTTGGGGTCTTGGGCTTTGATCGCCCCTTCGTCTGCCTCGGGCCTTGGGGGGGGATCTCTGATGCTTCACGGTCGCTACTGAATGTTCTATTGGAGGAACCTTATTCACTTATGCATGCTCACAGCCACACACAAATGGATGCAGGGATGTATATGTAGATATCATATGCAGATATGTAGATGGATATGTGATATGAATGTATATGTATGTATACTGTATATATATTTGTAGGTATGGGTATGTTTATTTATGGAAATCTACTGCAAGGTCATGAATATTATTAGTCTTTATGCATGTATGTTTTGTTTCTGTGTTCTGTCATGTGCTTTAGGATTGCGGACGGAGTTTGGATGTATTGGCCTTGTGCTCTTTTTGTGGACAATTGTTGTGTTTAATCGTCTTACTTTCTATCTTTCCTTTCTCTCTTTAAAAAAAAATTCATATTGGTGTGAGAGGATTGCTGTAAGGTGAGAAGGGAGGCCATCTATAAAAGGAAACAAAAAAATAAAAAATAAAAAAGGGATACATTTTTTAGTCTTTCGCCCTCCTTGGATGTCATTAATCTGCCTCCAGCTCTAATGTTAAAAATCTTGGTGTTATTTTTGATCAGTAAATGTCTTTTATCCCCCACATTACAAACATTACTAGAACCTTCTTCTTCCACCTGCGTAATATCACTAAAATTAAAAACATCTATAAATGATGCAAAAAAACTGGTTCATGCATTTGTCACGTCTAGACTGGACTATTGCAATGGTTTATCTGGGTGTCCAAATACTTCTTTAAAAACTCTTCAGTTGATCCAAAATGCTGCTGCCAGAGTCTTAACTGGAGTTAGTGGGAGAGATCATATCTCTCCAGTTTCAGTTTCTCTCCACTGGCTTCTTGTCAAATCATCCATCCATCCATTGTCTCCCGCTTATCCGGGGTCGGGTCGCAGGGGTAGCAGCCTAAGTAAGGAGGCCCAGACTTCCCTCTCCCCAGCCACTTGGAGCAGCTCCTTCAGGGGAATCCCAAGGCGTTCCCAGGCCAGCCGAGAAACATAGTCCCTCCAGCGTGTCCTGGGTCTTCCTCTGGGTCTCCTCCCGGTGGGACAAGCCCGGAACACCTCACCAGGGAGGCGTCCAGGAGGCATCCTAATCAGATGCCCGAGCCACCTCAACTGGCTCCTCTCGATGTGGAGAAGCAGCGGCTCTACTCTGAGTCCCTCCCGGATGACTAAACTTCTCACCCTATCTTTAAGGGAGAGCCCAGACACCCTGCGGAGAAAACTCATTTCAGTCGCTTGTATCCGAGATCTCGTTCTATCGGTCACAACTCAAAGCTCATGACCATAGATGAGGGTAGGAATTTAGGTCGACCGGTAAATTGAGAGCTTTGCCTTTTGACTCAGTTCTTTCTTCACCACGACAGACCGGTATAGTGCCCACTTCACTGCTGACGCTGCACCTATCTGCCTATCTATCTCACGCTCCATTTCCCCCTCATTTGTGAACAAAACCCTGAGATACTTAAACTCCTCCACTTGGGGCAGGACCTCCTCCCTGACCTGGAGAGGGCACTCTACCCTTTTCCGGCTCAAGACCATGGCCTCGGATTTGGAGGAACTAATCCTCATCCCGGCCACGTCACCCTCGGCTGCGAATCGCTCCAGCGAAAGCTGTAGATCACGACCTGATGAAGCCAATAGGACCACATCATCTGCAAAAAACAGAGAAGCGATTCTAAGGCCACCAAAACGGATCCTCTCAACACCTTGGTTGCGCCTAGAAATTCTGTCCATAAAAGTTATGAACAGAATCGTGACAAAGGGCAACCTTGGCAGAGTCCAACTCTCACTGGAAACGAGCCTGACTTACTGCCGGCAATGCGGGCCAAGCTCTAACACCGGTCGTACAGGGACCTAACAACCCATATCAAAGAGCCTGGTACCCCATACTCCCAAAGTACCCCCCACAGGGCTCCCAGAGGGAGGTCAAATGCCTTCTCCAAGTCCACAAAGCATGTGTAGACTGGTTGGGCAAACTCCCACATACCCTCTAGGACACTGCTGAAGGTGTAGACCTGGTCCAGTGTTCCACGACCAGGACAAAAACCACACTGCTCCTCCTGAATCCGAGGTTCGGCTATCCGACGGACCCTCCTCTCCAGAACCCCTGAATAGACCTTACCAGGGAGGCTTAAAAGTGTGATCCCCCTGTAGTTGGAACATACTCTTCGGCCCCCCTTTTTGAATAGGGGGACCACCACCTCAGTCTTCCAATCCAGGGGAACTGCCCTCGATGTCCACGCAATATTGCAAT
This sequence comes from Garcialebias charrua, assembly GCA_038048925.1. NCBI lineage: Eukaryota > Metazoa > Chordata > Actinopteri > Cyprinodontiformes > Rivulidae > Garcialebias > Garcialebias charrua. The sequence continues at coordinate 13,203 of JBBPBX010010750.1, read as the reverse complement.
TGTGTAAGCCAACACAACCCCACAACATCCAGAGCATTAAGGAACTCTGGGCAAATCTCATCCACCCCTGGGGCCCTGCCACTGAGGAGCCTTTTAACCACCTCGGTGACCTCAGCACCAGAGATTGGAAAGCCCGACCCAAAGTCCTCAGACTCTGCTTCCTCAGTGGAAGTCGTGCCAGTGGGATTGAGGAGGTCTTCGAAGTATTCTGCCCACCGACCCACGACATCCCGAGTTGAGGTCAGCAGCTCACCACCCCCACGATAAATAGTGTTGGTGGTTTACCGCTTTCCCCCTGAGATGTTGGATGGTGGACCAGAATCGCCTCAAAGCCATACGTAAGTCATTCTCCATGGCATACCCAAACTCCTCCCATGCCCGAGTTTTTACCTCAGTGACCACCCGAGCTGCATGCCGCTGGGACTCATCAGCTGCTTCCAGGGTCACACAGGCCAAAAAGGCCCAATAGGACTCCTTCTTCAGCCTGTCAGCATCCCTCACTGCTGGTGTCCACCACCAAGTTCGAGGGTTGCCACCACGACAGGCACCAACAACCTAGGGGCCACAGCTCAGATAAGCCGCCTCGACAATAAAGGCGCGGAACTTGGCCCACTCGGACTCAATGTCCACCACCTCCCCCGAAACGTGTTCGAAGCTCTCCTAGAGGTGGGAAATAATGATCCTTCTCACGGTAGACTCTTCCAGACGTTCCTAGCAGACCCTCACAATACGTTTGGACCTGCCAGGTCTGACCGGCATCCTCCCCCACCATCGGAGCCAACTCACCACCAGGTAGTGGTCAGTGGACAGCTCCGCCCCTCTCTTCACCTGAGTGTCCAAGACATGCGTCCGTAGATCAGATGAGATGACGACAAAGTCGATAATTGAACCGCAGCCTAGGGTGTCTTAGTACCAAGAGCACATATGGACACCCTTATGCTTGAACATAGTGTTTGTTATGGACAGTCCATGACGAGCACAGAAGTCCAATAACAGAGCACCTCTCGGGTTCAGATTAGGGGGGCTGTTCCTCCCAACCACACCCCTCCAGGTCTCACTGTCATTCCCCACGTGAGCATTGAAGTCCCCCAGTAGAACAAGGGAGTCCCCAGGAGGCGCACTTTCCAGTACCCCCTCCAAGGACTCCAAAAAGGGTGGGCAATCTGAGCTGCCGTTTGGCGCATAGGCACAAACAACAGTCAGAGCCCATTCCCCACACATGTAGGCGGAGGGAGGCTACCCTCTCGTTCACCGGGGTGAACCCCAACGTACAGCACCAAGATGGGGGGCAACAAGTATGCCCACTCCTGCTCGGCGCCTCTCACCAGGGGCAACTCCAGAGTGGAAGAGTGTCCAACCCCTCTCAAGGAAACTGGTTCCAGAGCCAGAGCCATGTGTTGAGGTGAGTCCGACTATTTCTAGCCGGAACCTCTCAACCTCACACACTAGCTCAGGCTCCTTCCCCACCAGAGAGGTGACATTCCATGTCCCAATGGCCAGCTTCTGTAGCCGAGGATCAGACCGCCAGGGTCCCCGCCCTCAGCCACCACCCATCCCACATTGCACCCGACCCCTTTGGCTCCTCCCCCAGGTGGTGAGCCCATGAGAAGGGGGACCCACGTCTCCTCTTCGAGCTGTGCCCGGCCGGGCTCCATGGGTAAAAGCTCGGCCACCAGGCGCTCGCCAGCGTGCACCACCTACAGGCCCGGCTCCAGAGTGGGGCCCCCTGTGACCCGCGTCCGGGCGAGCTAACATTGTTTCCATTAGTTGCACTCATCATTGGCGTCTTTAGGCTGCACTTTGTCTGGTCCCTCACCTAGGACTTGTCTGCCTTGAGTGACCCTACTAGGGGCATGAAGCCCCTGACAGCATAGCTCTTAGGATCATTGGGACACTCAAACCCCTCCACCACGGTAAGGTGGCAGCCCAGGGAGGATACAGAATTGAATTCAAAATCTTTCTTCTATCTTGCAAAGCTCTCAACAACCTAGCTCCATCTTATATTACAGATCTTATTGTTCCATATTTTCCTAACAGAGCACTTCACTCTCAGACTGCAGGTTTACTTGTGGTTCTAGAGTTTCCAGCAGCAGAATGGAGGAAGATCTTTCAGTTGTCAGGCTCCTCTTTTGTGGAACCAACTTCCAAGTTCTGTGAATTCTGTTGTGACTTGGCACTATATAAATAAACTGAAGTGAATTGAAATGTATTGAAAGTTAAATAATCCATCCATCCATCCATCCAGCCATCCATTCATCCATCCATCCATCCATCTTTACCCGCTTCTTACTTTTCGGTTCATGGGGATCACTGGTCCCCAAATCCAGCAGTCACTTTGTGAGAGGTGGGGGACACCTGAACAGCTCTCAGTCCATCACAGGGACACCTGGACAGCTCTCAGTCCATCACAGGGACACCTGGACAGGTCTCCAGTCCATCACAGGGACACCTGGACAGGTCTCCAGTCCATCACAGGGACACCTGGACAGGTCTCCAGTCCATCACAGGGACACCTGGACAGGTCTCCAGTCCATCACAGGGACACCTGGACAGGTCTCCGGTCCATCACAGGGACACCTGGACAGGTCTCCAGTCCATCACAGGGACACCTGGACAGGTCTCCGGTCCATCACAGGGACACCTGGACAGGTCTCCAGTCCATCACAGGGACACCTGGACAGGTCTCCGGTCCATCACAGGGACACCTGGACAGGTCTCCGGTCCATCACAGGGACACCTGGACAGGTCTCCGGTCCATCACAGGGACACCTGGACAGGTCTCCGGTCCATCACAGGGACACCTGGACAGGTCTCCGGTCCATCACAGGGACACCTGGACAGGTCTCCAGTCCATCACAGGGACACCTGGACAGGTCTCCAGTCCATCACAGGGACACCTGGACAGGTCTCCAGTCCATCACAGGGACACCTGGACAGGTCTCCAGTCCATCACAGGGACACCTGGACAGGTCTCCAGTCCATCACAGGGACACCTGGACAGGTCTCCAGTCCATCACAGGGACACCTGGACAGGTCTCCAGTCCATCACAGGGACACCTGGACAGGTCTCCAGTCCATCACAGGGACACCTGGACAGGTCTCCAGTCCATCACAGGGACACCTGGACAGGTCTCCAGTCCATCACAGGGACACCTGGACAGGTCTCCAGTCCATCACAGGGACACCTGGACAGGTCTCCAGTCCATCACAGGGACACCTGGACAGGTCTCCAGTCCATCACAGGGACACCTGGACAGGTCTCCAGTCCATCACAGGGACACCTGGACAGGTCTCCAGTCCATCACAGAGACACCTGGACAGGTCTCCGGTCCATCACAGGGACACCTGGACAGGTCTCCAATCCATCACAGAGACACCTGGACAGGTCTCCAGTCCATCACAGGGACACCTGTACATGTCTCCAGTCCATCACTGGGACACCTGGACAGGTCTCCAGTCCATCACTGGGACACCTGGACAGGTCTCGAGTCCATCACTGGGACACCTGGACAGGTCTCCAGTCCATCATAGCGACACCTGGACAGGTCTCCAGTCCGACACAGGGACACCTGGGGACAATTTAGAGTTACCATCAGTCTAACATGCATGTTTTTGATCTGTGGGAGGAAACCTGAAAGTAAAGCCCCCAGTATACCTGCGCAGACTCCCTGTACGCCTCTGTACGGCGTACATACGCTGTGGCAAAAGCGTAGCCCCCGCGTAGCCCCTCAGGGCACGAACGCGCAAAGCTCTTTTTTTACGACCGCGCACGCTTGCGCGGTGTCTGACCATAAACTTCCCCGGCGCCGGACTGTTTTGTATGTTACACAAATGAATTAAATTCCTCTTCTTTATCGCTGATCGGGCCTTTTCTTTTGTTTTTTTGCCAAAAGTCAAGTAATCGCTTCTTCCTCCGTTCACTCGATGACTGAAATGAATGAATTCAGGTCCTACCTGGCTGCGCGAGGTTTTAAATATTTCCTGGTGGGCTGTGGGCTGCAGGAAAAGCGCTCCCTGTTATTATTTTTATTTCTTAGAACTTTTTATAACATATAAAGTAGAAACACCGCAGCAGGCTGCTCATGATGAGTTCTCGAGTTTTCTCACTGAGCTGTCAATCATTTCAGTAGGCGTGTCAGCAAGTGACCAATCAGCGACCTCAGTTTGTCCCCTCTGCGCGCAGCTGCAGAGGGGACAGCTGCAGCTGCTCACAGTACAACAAGGATTTGGAGCGAAAACGCGAGCATTAAAAAAAAAAAAAAGAGCTATAACAGCGAACGCATGCGCACAGAATGCGCGCGTAGAGTGGCGTCCAGGTAGGACGCTGAGGTCTATTGGACCCTTTATGC
>JBBPBX010010749.1:47137-57290 GCA_038048925.1 Garcialebias charrua | reverse complement strand
TTATTTCTTTTATTTGTTTAACACAAATAGATTAGTTCTTTATATATGTGTGTTTCTTCTCAAAAGTTCTATTTCTTTGGAAAAACTTGGTTTTTGTGGGTAAATAGACTAATCCCTGCTAGATATATTATTCCTTTTAAAACTTTGACATAAGCCATGAAATAAGACCATACTCATTGCAGACTTCTCCTCAAATCTTTATTTCTCTCAAACATTGAAATAAGTCATAAAATTTGACAATCATCACTACAGAGTTCTCCACATGGGCGCAGTTAGTAGGGGGGACGGGGGGGACATGTCCCCCTCAGATTTAGTGACCCTAATCAGTCCCTTCCTCTTTCCCTGATAGGACGAGAAACATCTCCGGTCAAAAGTGATGATGAACTTCTGTTAGTTTGCTGATTCTCCAACAGAGCAGCTGCAGCGGACAGCTCACTCCCCCCTCCCTTCCTTTTTCTCTGTGACACACAGCGCAGAGCGATGTGCAGCGCGCACACACACACATGGGTTTGTCCTATTCTAATGGGGACTTCGCATTGACTTCCATTCATTTACCAGTCATTTCTACAACCTGACCCACCAACAGTAGTTTTCCAAACGGGGACAGACAGGGCTTTTTGTCCCCATAAGGAACAATGGATTCTCAACACTGGGCTGTGTGCACCTGCACCGGGCAATTTGTCCCAACTACGTAGCAAAAACACACACACACACACACACACACACAGGCTGCAAGCGTCGCGCTGCGTTGAGCTGCCTCCTTCTGCAGCAGCATAATAAACAACGAGTTGAAACAAGTGCAGCCAGGCTTCAGTTGGAAGAGACTCCTCTGATGTCCAGCTTTTGGTAAACTTTATTCTTCAATCTTCACAGAACCAGAAAATAAGTTAAAATTTTCCCCAATGATGTTTTTTCCTACCGAAAGTTTGTGCAGTTAGCTAGCTAGACCAGGTGATCCATCAGCTAGCTACCTTAGGTTAGCTATTAACTTAAATTCAGTGATGACATTAATAAATCTATTATTGTGCTGTTTTTAATCATCCATCCATCAGGATATTTTCTTGACTTTTTAAAGCTAACTGACTGAGCTCAGGTGGCAGTAAAAAAACCTAATACTTAATCCATCTCCGTCTCTCTTGATGTAGGAGCTCAGAAAGACAGAGGCTGAGTCAGAGGCAGCACTCAGCACGTAGGGACAGAGTTCTGTCAGGTGAGTGATAAAGGTGCTGGGCAGTTGTGAATTAAATATAAAGTGTTTGCTCAAATTAGTATTTATTTTTAGTATATTCTAGTCAGTTGGGCAAACTTCATGAAACAAATTGCTGATCTAAAGACAAACTACAGCATTAACAACTTTATTTAAGTCTCATTTCTAGGAAGTGGTAGAAATAGTTTTTCATAATTAGAACTTGATGTTTAAATAAAAGATCTATAAATAAATTTCTCAGTCCATCCATCAAAAGCTTTCTAATCAGTTCCAAATATCCATGTACAGTATCAGTTTTTCTTAATATTTACATACAGGTTACAAAACTGAAAAAACAGTTATAGTTTTTGTAACCCTTTTTTGGCACAGTTTCATTTTATGTTCATGATTTCATGTCAGTTTGTTATGAGTGGGCCTATCACTAAATCAGGAAAGAAATGCCTCCTAAATTCACTGTTGGTGGTTGTTATCAATATCACTTTTTTCATTGGGTAAAGTTATTATAATTTATAAACATGCATTTGAGTGCCATCATTGCTTGGCACAATGACATGTTGTGTTACAAATAACATGGTTGCGATCAACCATGACTCAAAAAAGGCTTAAAGGGATTGTGACATGATTTTTTTACTATTCATAAAATTGCTCAAAATATATATATTTTATCATTTAAATATGTTTGTTTTTGCAAACAAAATGATAAATCACTTTAATTTTGCTTTAAAAGTGATTTTGAACTTCAAGCCGTGTTTAATCATGGGAAATCCCATTACACGCGAACGCACCATCTGTGATGTCACACCGGGCAGAGCTCTGGGCTTGTCACAGTGCGCAGGTATGAGCAGCTCGACATGAAGGAAGTCTGATACAGAATCAGACCTAAATTAGATCCTGTTGTTTCTTGTTCCATCACCCAAACAATTTTCTGCTTCCCAAAATGAAGACAAATAGCTCAAATCTTCACATAGATTGCTAAATTCGTCCAGTTTTAAATTGTCCGCTATTAAAGACACCACAGCCCTCTGCCCAGTGTGACATCACATATGGTGCGTTCGAGTGTAATCGGATTTCCCATGATTAAACACGGCTTGAAGTTCAAAATCACTTTTAAAGCAAAATTAAAGTGATTTATCATTTTGTTTGCAAAAACAAACATATTTAAATGATAATATATATATTTTGAGCAATTTTATGAATAGTAAAAAAATCATGTCACAATCCCTTTAATGGCATTGCTGTGTGCCATATTCACCAAGAGAGGCTTGACAGACTAGACAGAAAGGACATTGCTCAGCAATATGTTCAGGGTAATGCAAAGAGGAGAGATGATTTGGGTCCTTCATTGAGTATGCTTCTAGGAAGTAAATAAAAAGTAGAAAAGGATGTTACTGTTCATTTTAAATGTGAGTTTAATTGACAGTACTGTATTCAGATTAGAGCTGTCATAGGGCCGGAAATCCACGGCCCTACCCTACCCGAGCCCTTAGTTTAATTACCCAAGCCCGAGGGAGCCCGCTCATTTCCTAGAAATCACCGCCCGACCCGACCCTACCCGATTAAAAAAAAAAAAAAAAAAAAACACTACGTTTATTTATTAAGCTTTATTAAGCGCTAAAAAAAATAATGGTCGAAAACAGCCTATATTGCACAACCTGGCTTGAATTATAACAGTAACAGTGATAAAGAACAATAAAAAGTATCACAAATATATTTATAAGAACTGCACAAACATGAACAAAATAAAACGCGCATATATCAAGATGGCTTTGTTTGCGCCGGCCGGAGCGGCCGTCAGCTGCGCAGCCTCTTCAGCTGTGAACCTGCCAAATAAATCTGGATTTAGTTGCTTAAATACAAAATTATAAATATATTTAAAAATCGGTCAAGAAGTTTTTCTACTTACATGGCTTACATGTTGTCATGTAAGAACAATATCGCGTCGTTATTTAGTTTTGTTTGTGCTGTATGATTAAAAAAAACCACATCAAAGCCCGAGCCCGACCCGGCCCGCCAATCAAACGCAAAAATATGGCCCTACCCTACCCGAAGTCGGGTAGGGCTCGGGTAGGGTAGGGCTCGGGCGAAGAAACGACACCTCTAATTCAGATATTTATGTAAATATGTTCTTTACACTTCTGAGTTCACACAATGTTGAAATGTTGCAATAAAATGTATTAGAGGGAAGTTTTGGTGGATCAGTCATTTTCCTTACAAATTACAGTTTAACAATGTATGGTTAGTGTTGACTTGGAAGATGTTTAACAATGTTCATTGTTCTTCCTTAATTTCAAATAATTCTATAATGCCATTTTATTACAAATTATTCACTCAAACGCTATTATGAAAGTAACTAATCAAATTACTAAAAATTACTTGGATGGAAATCATTTGCTGAAAACTTGGTCCCCCCTAGTTCAAAAATCCTATCTGCGCCCCTGGTTCTCCAAAACTTTAAATCTCTCAAACCATCCTAAAAAGGTGATCCTAAGTTATCAGGGCGTTACTGTAGAGGCAACAGGACGGTCGGTATGTGTTTTTTTGCCCCTAATTCGAATTAGGCCTCTGGGTCGTTTTCCATACCACTCACATAATTGATAATGATCAGTTTATATATGATAAAGAGGATGGAATGATGGAGATGTTCAATATTTATCATCTAAAACTAATTACTCTGACCCAATAATTATAACCCAGCTCACTTATATCAAATATTCTCTGTTCCCTTTAAACACTTATATTTGATAGTACAAACATGTTGTTTGCTTTTCTCCTTGATACAGAAAAGACAGTCTTCTAGCCTTGACAATGTTTGGATTAGATGTTCTTGTTTGATCAGAACCATGACTTGTTTGTTTTATCTGTAAGACGTCAGAGCTTGTCAAACTCCACCTGCTTCTTGTTTAAATAGCTTGTCATGTCCAGTACAATTCGGAATTGTGCTGGACAATGTATTTGAGACCAAACTAAGTTTCAAAAGACATTAAAAAGCCTTCCCCTTTGCAAAGTTTGTTTGTCTGTTTTAACACTGTTCTCTTGTTTATCTTGTGTGGTTTTTATTAAGGTAACAGGGGTTTAAAATCCCCATCAGTTTATTTAGCTAAATTTAAAGAAACAAAGCGTAGTCCGAGCCGTCTGCCAGTGTTGTTTTCGTTGACGTAACGCTGACGTAAATTTTTCGTCAACGCCCCCTTTTTTCATGACAATAATGAAACGGTAACTAAATAATCATTGCTCTTTAATGATTAAAACGTGACGAAATGTGTGTGAGTTTTCGTTAGACGAGACGAGACTGAACGAAAATGTTTCGTTCAATCAATAATTTATATTTCTGCCCAAGTGCCCATAATTATATTCTGTGTCGGAAAGTCAGCTGTTTGGTCACGCCCACCACCGCGGTGTTGATGCAGCATGGCCACGCGCTGCGCGCCGCTCACCTGTGACTTCCTTTTCAAACTGGACCATGGAAGATCCTGCAGCAGCATGTTGCACAAAGGAGCTCGGTCGGTGGCCGGCCGGCCGCCAGCCCAGAAAAGATTTATGGACTTAGTATTTAACCCAACTGTGAGAGAAGAACCGAATGTATGTATTTTTTTAAATAAATCCTGTCCTTGTTTGAAGCTGTTTGGTTATAGAATTGTCGCTGCTGTGTGTGTGGGTCAGGTTCTGGTTCTGTTTGTTTGGACTCACTGCTGCTGACTTGTCACAGAATAGCGCATTCACGTTTGACCTCCGCGTCAACTTTTTGCCTAATAAGCTCATTTATAACAACTGCGAGGAAGTGCTATTGTGTAGTTATTGCATTTGAAGCGGGTAAACAAGCATATGCTGTCAGAAACTTTTTCTGCTCAGTGGTTTGGTGTGTCCAGGATCTGCTGTGGACCGAACGGTTCGAGACGGTTCCGAGAGAGTCCGTCGTTGTTTTCGACAGTTGAATCGCTGTGTTGCTGAGCGTTGAGCTTAGTGTAACTGTAGAATGTGATTTGCTATATTTCAGAATTTTACTGCTCTGTTTATAAGCGTTTTTATGTGTTGAAAAGTCCGGAAACTTTTGCTAACTGATAGCTACTTTCTGTTCAAAATGGCCGTGGCGTTTGTTTATGTATTGTGATTGGTTGTCGGGGCTGTAGAGACACACTGTGATAGGTCAGAGGGAAAGAACTACAACTCCCATGACGACTACAAGTTCTGTGATTGGTTGTCGGGGCTGTGTAGACACACTGTGATAGGTCAGAGGGAAAGAACTACAACTCCCATGACTACTTGAGTTAAGAACTCAGCATCTTCAGTGACAAACTCAGTGCTCCATTTATTATTATTTTGATTTTGATTATGAATTGTGCAATAGAATAACGAGCAAAAAATAAAAAAAATAGACTTTCTGAACTATAATACAGATACAATTCCCTTCTTTTTCATTTATTCATTATTTTTTTTACCCAGTGTCATTTTCTTTTTGGCCTTGACAACCCAAATATTGTGGACTTGAACTTTTTTTATCGGCTGTCATGCCTGCAAAAGTGAAAATAATATTGTGACAAATGCTGTCCACTGAGGCCTGATCCACCCACAGATGTAATCCTCTTTGACGTGACCCAATCTCATTTAAATGGGGGGCTCTCTTTTTTCACTAAGTGCAGATATTTCTGTCGTTCTGTGGAGGACGTGTGAAGCGATGCAGGCAGCAGTGTGTTATGTTTTAATTGGTTATCTATAGTGTTTATAACATTTCAAAAACACTTAACAATTTCAGACCTAACGTTTTGCACAGAAATTAGATGGAAGTCAAATTTCCTCTAATCTTTGAACAATGTATGTATAGAAAGATGGTTCAAACAGCCATTTACCAACACAGGTTGGTCGTTATATTTATTATCTGCGACGTTTTTATGTCTATATTCTGTTTTTTACCTTCATTTTGTATGTTGCCTATGTGTTGCCTGTTTGTTCAACATACTTTAAAGAGGAACTAAACCCAAAATTAACTTTTTTTAGCTGACTAATATGTTTTTTTTTTAAGACTAAAACTAGACTTAAATTTTTTAAGTTTTTGTCGATTTAAACTGAACTAAAACCATTAAATATAGAAATGACTAAAACAGACTAAAACTAAGAAGTATTTTAGTCTAAAAGACTATGACTAAAACTGATATCAAAATGGCTGTCAAAAACAATACTGGTTGAGACGTCGTCTGGCGTGGAGACAACTGGCGTAGGGACGTCAGGCGTGGAGGCGTCAAGCGTTGAGACGTCGTCTGGCGTGGAGACAACTGGTGTAGGGACGTCAGGCGTGGAGGCGTCAAGCGTTGAGACGTCGTCTGGCGTGGAGACAACTGGCATAGGGACGTCAGGCGTGGAGGCGTCAAGCGTTGAGACGTTGTCTGGCGTGGAGACAACTGGTGTAGGGACGTCAGGCGTGGAGGCGTCGTCGGGCGTCGCGGCGAGTGAAGAGACGTCTTCGGGCGTCGAGGCTAGTGAAGAGACGTCTTCGGGCGTCGAGGCGAGTGAAGAGACGTCTTCGGGCGTCGAGGCGAGTGAAGAGACGTCTTCGGACGTCGAGGCGAGTGAAGAGACGTCTTCGGACGTCGAGGCGAGTGAAGAGACGTCTTCGGACGTCGAGGCGAGTGAAGAGACGTATTCGGGCGTCGAGGCGAGTGCAGAGACGTCTTCGGGAGTCGAGACGAGTGCAGAGACGTCTTCGGGAGTCGAGACGTGTGAAGAGACGTCTACGGGCGTCGAGACGTGTGGCGTTGAGACGAGTGGCGTAGAAACGTCTGGAGGCGTCGAGGCGAGTGTAGAGATGTCTGGAGACGTCGAGGCGAGGGTTGAGACGTCTGGCGTTGAGACGTCTGGCGTTGAGACGTCTGGCGTTGAGACGTCTGGCGTTGAGACGTCTGGCGTTGAGACGTCCGGCGTTGAGACGTCCGGCGTTGAGACGTCCGGCGTTGAGACGTCCGGCGTTGAGACGTCTTCTATGTGCGTTGAGACGTCTGGCGTTGAGACGTCTGGCGTTGAGACGTCTGGCGTTGAGACGTCTGGCGTTGAGACGTCTTCTGTGAACGTTGAGACGTGTGGAGGCGTTGAGACGGCAGCGGCGCTGGGACCCTCTGTAGAGGTAGAGGCGTTTGCGGTGCTGGGACCCCCTGTAGAGGTAGAGGCGTCTGCGTTGCTGGGACCCTCTGTAGAGGTAGAGGCGTCTGCGACGCTGGGACCTTCTGTAGAGGTAGAGGCGTCTGCAACGCTAGGACCCTCTGTAGAGGTAGAGGCGGCTGTTTTGCGCTGGGACCCTCTGTAGAGGTAAAGGCGTCTGTTGCGCTAGGACCCTCTATAGAGCTGGAGGCGTCTGTTGCGCTGGGACCCTCTGTAGAGGTAGAGGTGTCCGTTGCGCTGGGACCCTCTGTAGAGGTAGAGGCGTCTGCTTCGCTGGGACTATCTGTAAAGGTAGAGGCGTCGGAGACGCTGCAGAGTTGAGATCTTCTTCGGTCGAGGCTGGGTCTTCGTCAGTCGAGGCTGGGTCTTCGTCAGTCGAGGCTGGGTCTTCGTCAGTCGAGGCTGGGTCTTCGTCAGTCGAGGCTGGGTCTTCGTCAGTCGAGGCTGGGTCTTCGTCAGTCGAGGCTGGGTCTTCGTCAGTCGAGGCTGGGTCTTCGTCAGTCGAGGCTGGGTCTTCGTCAGTCGAGGCTGGGTCTTCGTCAGTCGAGGCTGGGTCTTCGTCAGTCGAGGCTGGGTCTTCGTCAGTCGAGGCTGGGTCTTCGTCAGTCGAGGCTGGGTCTTCGTCAGTCGAGGCTGGGTCTTCGTCAGTCGAGGCTGGGTCTTCGTCAGTCGAGGCTGGGTCTTCGTCAGTCGAGGCTGGGTCTTCGTCAGTCGAGGCTGGGTCTTCGTCAGTCGAGGCTGGGTCTTCGTCAGTCGAGGCTGGGTCTTCGTCAGTCGAGGCTGGGTCTTCGTCAGTCGAGGCTGGGTCTTCGTCAGTCGAGGCTGGGTCTTCGTCAGTCGAGGCTGGGTCTTCGTCAGTCGAGGCTGGGTCTTCGTCAGTCGAGGCTGGGTCTTCGTCAGTCGAGGCTGGGTCTTCGTCGATAGCCGAAGAACCGGAACCAGGAACCGAAGAGCCAGAAACCCAAGGACCAGTAGCCGAAGGACCAGGAGCTAAAGAATCAAGAACCAAAGAATCAGGAGCTGAAGAATCAAGAGTTGAAAAACCAAGAGTCGAGGAACCAGTAGACGAAGGACTAGGAGTCGAAGAACTAGGAGAACCAAGAGCTGAAGAATCAGGAGCCGAGGATTCAGGAACCGAAGAATCAGGAACCGAAGAATCAGGAGAGCCAGGAGCTGAAGAGTCATGAGATGAGAAACTAGGAGCAGGAACAGGAGCCAAAGAGTCTGTGGGTGATGCTTTTGCTGCCGAAGAGCCTGGCGGTGTTTCTGACGCCAAAGAGCCGGGCGCAGAGTCCACAATCGAGTCTGCAGGCGTTGAATCAGCCAAAGAACCACAAAGAGAAGAGCCAAGAGCCGATGAACCAGGTGAGGAGAGACCAGGAGCAGGAACAGGAGCTGAAGAGTCTGTAGTCGAAAAGTCGGTAGGACCTCTCTGCCATCGATCTCTGCCACGGCGGCGACGGCGCGGTCCAGGACCTGACTGGGAACCCGCCCTGGACTCAGGACTCTCCATAGCACAAGAGAAGTGAAGGGCGTCTTCCCGAACCCCCTCGGAACAAGAGACATGAGGGGTGTCATATAGGACCCCCTCAGAGCAGGACTCCGTAAGCGCTGGAGAGCCGGAAGGTTCAAGGCTGGCTGCTGCTGCTGAAGGTTCAGGGTTGGCTGCTGCTGCTGAAGGTTCAGGGCTGACTGCTGCTGCTGCTGAAGGTTCAGGGCTGACTGCTGCTGCTGCTGAAGGTTCAGGGCTGACTGCTGCTGCTGAAGGTTCAGGGCTGACTGCTGCTGCTAAAGGTTCAGGGCTGACTGCTGCTGCTGCTGAAGGTTCAGGGCTGACTGCTGCTGCTGAAGGTTCAGGGCTGACTGCTGCTGCTGAAGGTTCAGGGCTTGCTGCTGCTGAAGGTTCAGGGCTTGCTGCTGCTGCTGAAGGTTCTGTAAGCAGAAAACTGGTGGTTGCTGCAGGCTGCTGCCTGACTGTGGTAACTGTAGTTTCTGTAACAGGGACTGCTCAGAATTTAAGATGGGGGGCTACAGAGGTTGATGAAGGAAATGGCTCAGATGTGGATAGTTTTAGAGTCCTTATTCCAATTAAAAACTGTTCATATTCAGGGAGCTGGGTCAGACTGGGTTGAGATAATAAAAAACTTCTCAGCGAGGGAAAGCACAAAATCAAATCAGTCCGGGTTATTTTTAGCAGAGGTGATTACATTTTGTAAAGTCCCTTTTATTTGGGAGATTTCACTGGGCTGAAGCTGGTGTATGTTAGAATTTGACAAAGTAGCGTTTCTAGATGAAGGTGAGGTGTCAGGTTTCACCTTCACCGGCACTCTGGTAAGTGAAGCAACGGGACTTGCCCCCACGGAGACACGGGTACTGAACACAAGAGAATCATTCTCGCCGGACCGAGCAGGAGCAGCTTTGAGCGACAGTGAGGTGTTGGTCTCCACCCTCACCGTAAACCTAGGAGGAGAGGTGATGGAACTCGCTCCCACTGGAGCGTTGGAGTCACACCCAAAAAACTCGGGTTCGCCGGACCGAGTCAGATCAGCTAGCCATAACGGAGGTGTGGTTGACCGCTTCCGGGTCTTCTTTTTGCCGCTCCTACGGCGGTGTTGACGCTGAGGCGTCAAAACAAGGAACTCGTCCTCTGCGTCCTCCCCGGACGTCCACCTCGAGACGAGCCGTGCTGAGGATGAGGAGAGACTGAACTCACGGGTCAGGTAGTCCATCCGTTGCTGCAACCTTCTCTCTTCTTCGAGGACCAGAAGGGCAGAAGGCAGAACTTCCACTTCCTGGCAG
>JBBPBX010010749.1:34015-47058 GCA_038048925.1 Garcialebias charrua | reverse complement strand
TATTTATGTATATATATTCCCCAGAATGTGCCTCGTGGAGGTGTAGATACTTTAATAATCCTCAAGAAAAGAAAAGCCAAAGATAAAAAATGACCAGTCATTGAAGGGGAAGTGCGAAAGGCAAAGTTATTCTAAAGCACGGACTTCTCAATATTATACTGTTGACAATGGAAGTTGAAGGGAGCTGTGAGTGCTTGGTGGTCTGTGCTCTAAACACTCCAAGTTAAAATCATTTGAACTGGTGAGACACCCTCTAAACAGGTTTTTTAGAGGTCGCATAGCAACAGAGCCATGAATGGCGTATCCCTAGGCAGCTTATGTGCTGCTAGCTAAAATAGAAGTTGTCAATGGACAGAAGGCCTTAGTGACAAACACATTACTGTGGGCCATTTTAAATTGCACATCACAGTGTTGTGAGAATACCATACCATACCATTCCAATGTATCTATAGAGCACTTAAAACTGCAAAAAGGCCAAACAAAGTGTTGTACAATAGAAACAAAAAGCACAGTGGACAGGAAAACATAAAATAAAAATATAGATATAACATAGCAACAGAAAACAACTAAAATGGTCAACAATGTATAGTACAGAGAGGATCAAAGCAAATCACACCGTATTAAAGGCAATAGAACAGAAATGGGTTTTCAAGCGAGACTTAAAGACTGTGAGTGAGGGAGCCTGCCTGACACTCAGTGGCAACTCATTCCACTGTCTTGGACCTGCAACTGAGAAAGCCCTGTCACCTCTGAGCTTATGACGAGTTTCTGGGACTGACAGAAGCATCTGGTCTGCTGACCTCAGAGAGCGTGGTGGGACATATGGCTGCAGAAGGTCAGTGAGATAGGGTGGAGTGGAACTGTTCAGATATTTAAAAACATACATGAGTAGTTTAAACTGGATCCGAAGGTGAATGGGTAGCCAGTGCAGGGAGGCCAAAACTGGTGTGATCGGCTCTCAATGGCCTGTACCTGTTAAAAAATCAAGCTGCAGCATTTTGGACCAGCTGTAGATGTGCAATGGAGGACTGACTGATTCCAAACAGAAGTGAATTGCAGGAATCGAGCCTCGATGTTATGAAAGCATGGATTACTGTCTCAAGGTTATTTCTGGATAGTATGGGCTTCAGCTTAGACAGCCGCCTCAACTGAAAAAAGCAGGATTTAACAATCATGTTTACTTGACTGTTAAGTTACAGCGAAGGGTCCATTATCACCCCCAGATTAGTGACCCTTTGTGTCTCTGCACAGAAGTCTGTTGGAGTCAGTCTCCCCACCATCACAGACATTTACGCCTCCAGATGCAGGAAAAGAGCCACTTGCATCATGAAAGACCCCACTCACCCAGCACACTCACTCTTTGCCCCACTCCCCTCAGGACGGAGGTTGAGGAGCATTAAATGTAGAACCACTAGACTGAGGAACAGCTTCTACCCTGAGGCTGTTAGACTCATGAATAAATAATCAATATGAATAAACACTGCAAAATATCACATCATGCTGATGCTGATCTGGTTTCTTGTTGCTGTGTTCATCTGTGACCATCTGCTCATACAGACTCGTGTTCGTGCTGCTGTTTATAATGATGTCTGGAACGCTGGGGGCGTGTCAGCGCGTGGGCGTGGTTTCAGCACAGTACTGCACCCCTGTCCTGCCCCCTCAGCTGAGCTGTGTGTGGAGAGGCAGACGGTGCAGCAGTAAACCTGCTCTGTTTTTATCTGAGTTCTAGCTGTAACACCAGCTCATTTTTCCAAGAGTTACGCTGTTTTTAGTGCACTAACAACTCTGGTTTTGAATTTAAAGTTGAGGACACAACTATAATTCATAACTCCGCTGTTATGTGTTTAATAATAATCGCTATTTTTAGAAGATGAGCAGCGGACTCGCTGCACCCGGTCCGACCCGATCTGTGTCAGCGGAGTCACAGCGTTTCACGGCGCGCGTGGCAGGATTTCAGCTCCATGCGGATCGCTCTCTCACACACACACACACGCGGGGGGCGGGCGCGGAGGTGCAGGTGGCAGTGGTCGCTACAGCAGCACGCGCTGGGTTTGTTCTGACTCCCTCCTGCGTCTCAATGTCACAATGGAGCGGCTGCAGTCCTCCATGCGTAAAAGGAGTGAGAGTCCTGGAGGGAGACGGTCGGTAGCGGGTGCCCTGACCATTGCGACATCCAGGGAAGATGCAGGAACGAGGCATAATTGATTAGCTAGCTAACAGTGAACAAAATATCTATGCTATTGCTATCTGATGCTATCTGCGATTCGCGAATGAACGGATCCACCGAGGCAAGAACTAATTTATATGGCTGGAGCTGCAGGGGGTGGGGCTTTAGACCGCGTGATGAAACTCAGTCACATTTAAACCACGCCTAAAAAATCCTGAAACAGAAATATATTTAAACAAAGTTTGATCTATAACTCCAAAATTAATTGAGCTACAATTTTGAGACTTTTTACTCATTTACAAGATTACAATTATGACATTTATAATGTTTATTGAAGAAATTATTGAAATTCACTTTACACGGTCTTTAATATTTGAAAAGAAACCTGCAGCCGGTCTTTCCTCCACCTGCGTTCTGCTCTCCGACACTGCTGTCTAACGGCTCGAGCAACATCATCCAGCCTAGGCTCTGATTTAAGTTTTGTTTTTCTGGTTTTAAGGGGAGAAGCACGGTCCAGAACATTTAAACAGACAGAGATAAACTGAGAGGTTAGCTCCTCGTGGAAGGAGACAGAAGGAGTTGTTCGATCCTCTCAGAGTTAAAAGCTTCATTAAAACAAGCAGCACTGAAATGGTTATGGCACGAGTGATACGTGCAGGAGCGCACGGCTTAGCAGTAGGACAAGGGGGGGGGGGAAGGTGAAGTCAAACAATACGGGAATGTGTAAGTAAGTAAGTAAGTCAATTTTATTTATATAGCACTTATCATAGATAAAATCACAAAGTGCTGTACAAAATACAAAATAAAAGATTAAAATAGACAAAAGAAATACGGTAATAACAGCTGATTAATCAAAACAATCAAAACAGCTGATAAAAACAAGAACAACTGATAAAAACACTAAATAAAAACATTTAACTAAAATCTTGTCTGAATAAAAGTGTCTTAAGCTTGGTTTTAAAGGAATCAATAGAGACGGCCACACGAAGAGAAAGGGGCAGGGCATTCCACAGCTGGGGGCTACGGCCTGAAAGGAAAGGTCACCCCGGGTTTTAAACAGAGTCTAATGCCCCTTTTCCACCGGTCGGCACGGGCCGGATCAGATCGGCTCAGATCGGCTCAGTTCGGGTCAGGTCACATCTAGTTCTGTTTCCACAGCTTTTTTGTACCCCTTCTGTGGGCGGGGTCCAGAATCCTACTCGTCTTACCACATGGTGGCAGTAGTGTTCCCTCAAGCTATTTACTAGTAGCCACCACTAGAAGAAGAACACGATAAAGGCTTTGACAGAATGTTGTGAAAGAGATGTCATGCTATAATGAGTACCTCATGAGCTGTAATTTTTAAACCCAATTCATAATCCTACCTTGTTGCCTTCTTTAAACCCATGTATTTTACAATTTAGTATTTTTACAATAAAGATGTATTAAAAACATATTTTATTATTTAGTTATGCACAATAACTAGTTATTAGTTATTACAGTAGTTAGTTATGGGGCGGCCGTGGCACAGTGGTAATGGCAGTCGACCCCCGATCGGAAGGTTGGAGGTTCAAATCCCGCATCCGCCCACCATGTGTCGTTGTGTCCCTGGGCAAGACACGTAACCCCGAGTTGCTCCCGGTAGGTCTGGATGGCGCCTTGCAAGGCAGGCTACCACTACCGGTGTATGAATGTGTGAACGAATGGGTGGATGGCTGGTATTGTAAAGCGATGTCTGAGCTGCTTCAACCTTCCTGCCCTCCCCGTTCTCAGATCAGCTGAGCAGTTGCTGCTGACAGTCCTCAAAACTTTTTAAATCTTATTTAAAAACACACATTTATTTCTTGGCTTTTAACACGTGATCTTATCTTTTATGGCATGTTAACACACCTGCAGTAAGACTGGTATACTGTATGTATTTATTTTTGTATGCTTTTTATAGTTTTTAATTAACTTGTCTTTTATGTTATTGTACAGCACTTTGGTTGACCCTGTGGTTTTTAAAATGTGCTTTATAAATAAAGTTGATTTAAAACATCACACTATGATCTTTGAAACTGCCAGTGTCTCCCTGGCAAAGCATCCTGCTGGGCGCAGATGATGGATGGATGGATGGTCACTCTGTGAACACCTTGAGGAGCTGAAGGCGGTGGATGTTGATGTGTGTGTCTCCCTGGTAAAGTTGCTCCTGGGCGCAGATGATGGATGGATGATGGATGGGTAGATGGATGGTCTGTGAACTTTAACTTTAAACTGTCCAAAGGACTTTGGCCACTTTTAATTTTTGACTTTTTTTGTATGACTTCATCCTAGAACCAAATAATTTATAACGTAATAACAGTTGAGCAGATTCTAATAATCTTTATCTTATGATTCTTTAAAGGTCAAATGCAAATGGAAAGTTCTCTTAACTTCCAGTATGGATTTAAACACTATACACACTTCACATTGTAAAATAAGTTTAGGAAATTGAATGTTCCAGGACACCACTTAAGAAAATATAATGTTTAATAGGAGAAGTTTGAAGTGACAAACAGAAGTAACGAATTTCCATCTGGTGTCTCACGGCTTCCTCCAGAAGACGACACAGAGGTTGTTCAATTCTGGTGATTTTCTTCTGTTGACTGTAAAAGAAAAATGTGGTTAATTTAGTCCAGAAACTGTTTTTTTTTTCAATGTTTTAAAGACATAAATGTGTCAAGCTAGCTTCGATTTTTTTCACCCTAGTACTTTGTAACACAAATCATGAAATACCTAAAAAAACACATTACTGATATTATCCAAATTAACATAGTGTAATCACAAGATCTCCATGTACTGACTGTAACCCATTGGATTTATTTGAATTAATATTCAATGTTTTATAGACATAAATGTGTCAAGCTAGCTCTGATTTTTTTCGCCCTAGTACTTTGTAACACAAATCATGAAATACCTAAAAAAACACATTACTGATATTATCAAAATCAACACAGTGTAATCACAAGATGTCCATGTACTGACTGTAACCCGTTGGAGTTATTTGAATTAATATTCAATGTTTTATAGACATAAATGTGTCAAGCTAGCTTCAATTATTTTTTCGCCTTAGTACTTTGTAACACAAATCATGAAATACCTAAAAAAACACGCCACTGATATTACCCAAAATAACCTAGTGTAATCACAAGATGTCCATGCACTGACTGTAACCCATTGGAGTTATTTGAATTAATGTTCAATGTTTTATAGACATAAATGTGTCAAGCTAGCTTCAATTTTTTTTGCCCTAGTACTTTGTAACACAAATCATGAAATACCTAAAAAAAAACACACCACTGATATTATCCAAATTAACATAGTGTAATCACAAGATGTCCATGTACTGACTGTAACCCATTGGAGTTATTTGAATTAATATTCAATGTTTTATAGACATAAATGTGTCAAGCTAGCTTCGATTTTTTTCGCCCTAGTACTTTGCAACACAAATCATGAAATACCTAAAAAAACCACACCACTGATATTATCCAAATTAACATAGTGTAATCACAAGATGTCCATGTACTGATTGTAACCCGTTGGAGTTATTTGAATTAATATTCAATGTTTTATAGACATAAATGTGTCAAGCTAGCTTCGATTTTTTTGCCCTAGTACTTTGTAACACAAATCATGAAATACCTAAAAAACCACACTACTGATATTATCCAAATTAACACATTGTAATCACAAGATGTCCATGTACTGACTTTAACCCGTTGGAGTTATTTGAATTAATATTCAATGTTTTATAGACATAAATGTGTCAAGCTAGCTTCGATTTTTTTGCCCTAGTACTTTGTAACACAAATCATGAAATACCTAAAAAACCACACTACTGATATTATCCAAATTAACACATTGTAATCACAAGATGTCCATGTACTGACTGTAACCCGTTGGAGTTATTTGAATTATTATTCAATGTTTTATAGACATAAATGTGTCAAGCTAGCTTCGATTTTTTTCGCCCTAGTACTTTGTAACACAAATCATGAAATACCTAAAAAACCACACCACTGATATTGTCCAAAATAACACAGTGTAATCACATGATACTCATTTACTGACTTTAACCTGTTGGAGTTATTATAATTTATATTTGATTTTTATAATTTATTTTCGTAATGCACGCACAGGTTTGGAAGAAGTCAAAGCGAACCTACTTTAAATGCAGCAGATTTGATCACTACGGGACATTATTAAAGGACGGTTAATCAGGAACACTCGTGGTATAAAGTCAGCTATGAAATGTATTTTTATATCTGTTCATTGAGCTACATTTTAAAGACATAAAGCCGCCCGCGCGCGTTGCTCGTGGCGATCCTACTTTTTAAAATCCTGCAGTTTTGAGCAGTACGTGGTTTTATTAAGGACACGTTTAGCTGAAGATCCATCTTTGCTATAATTTTAAAAACAAATAATTATTTTTACCGTGTTTATCATGTAAAGTCCTGCCGTGTTCACTTCCCTCGCTTCCGTGAAAATAGCTCGAGTCCACACAGACTCCTCCTTCCGGCGCGGGTGAGCATGCGTTGTCACCCCTCTGAAACCACACCAAAAATCTGGTGTGGTGCAGCTCGGAACATCCGGAGGGGAAGGCGTAAAGTGGGTGTTTGCGACGCACATATGACGTAATATCCAACCCGTGCCGACCGGTGGAAAAGGGGCATTAGGGACCTTTAGAAGGTTCAGTGCTGAAGACCGAAGGGTGCGGGCTGGATAATAAGAGATCAATATTTCTGTGATGTACTGGGGGGCCTGTCCATTTAAAGCTCTAAAAGTTAATACCGAAATTTTAAAATTAATTCTAAATTCAACAGGGAGCCAATGTAGATCATATAAAACTGGTGAAATGTGAGACTTTCTATTACCGATAGTTCCTGTTAAAAGCATTGCAGCAGCGTTTTGGACCAGCTGGAGACGAGCAACAGCAGACTTATTAAAACAAGTAAAAAGGGAATTACAATAATCTAAACGAGAAGAGATAAAACCATGAATAATAATCTCCAGGTCAGATTTGGATAACATTGCCCTCAGTTTAGAAATGTTCCTCAGATGATAAAAGCAGTTTTTTACCAGAAGCTTTGAATGTTTGTCCAAAGACATTGACTGGTCGAACTGAACACCAAGGTTTCTGAGGCTCGGCTGAGAAGAGGAGCCCAGAGAACGGAGATGCTGTTTGATCCGAGGAACTTTCTGTTCAGGGGCAATGATCAGTGTTTCCGTCTTGGCAGAATTTAACTGAAGGCAGTTGCTGGCTAACCACACCTTAATATGTGACACATAGTTTACTAATTCCGATAACTTCTGTATTTCTGAGTCATAGAAGGAGCAGTACAGTTGGATATCATCAGCATATAGATGGTAAGACACATTACTGAAACTATTAATAATTTTTCCAAGGGGGTGATGTATAGAAGGAACAGAATAGGACCCAAGACTGAACCCTGAGGTACACCATACAGTAACGGAGTGGTCTTAGACTGTATGTTGTTCACAAACATTGAAAATGTTCTGTTGTTCAGATAAGAAGAAAACCACTTGAGAACAGTTCCAGAAAATCCTAACTCGTGTTGCAGTCGATGTATTAGAATTTTGTGGTCGACTGTGTCAAAAGCTGAAGATATATCCAATAAAATCAAAACACTGCTCTGACCAGAGTCTGCAGCCATCAAAATGTCCTTAGATACTTTTAATAAGGCAGTTTCAGTGGAGTGTATTTTGCGGAAACCAGATTGAAACTTGTCCAGAATATTATTACTTTGCGGGAAAGTATTCAACTGCGCAGTAACTAACTTCTCTAAAATGTTGGCAAGAAAAAGCTATTTTAATATTGGCCTGTAGTTGCAGAGTTCAGTGGGGTCCAAATTGAGCTTTTTCAACATTGGATTTTAAACAGTTTGTTTCAAAAAACATGGAACTGACCCTGTAGAAAGAGAAATGTTAATTAATTTTGCCACATGGCGGCTGACAACATCAGACACCTTTAAAAACAGTAATGCGGGGACAACATCTAGCACACAGGAGGAAGGTTTGATCTTTTTTAGAACAACCTTCACATCATCTAAAGTGACAGGTGTAAATGAAGAACAGGAGCTCACTGTAGGCACTGAGCTGAGGGTGAAATCAAGAGCTGATTTAACATTTGCCCTGATGTTGTCAACCTTTTCCACAAAATAGTTTTAAAATGTGTTACAGTCATCTAATGTGAATACAGGCACAAGAGGGAGTGAAGGTGAAACCATAGTATTAATGGTATCAAACAAAACGTTTGGATTTTTCTTATTTCAACTACGTCTTTTATACAAAGTTAAACCTTTTTTAAATCGTTTTGACTTAGAAAAGGCCATTCATGCTTTTATCACCTCAAGGCTTGACTACTGCAATTCCCTATATGCGGGAATCTCCCAATCCTCCATTAAACGCCTTCAATTGGTCCAAAATGCTGCAGCTAGACTTTTAACAAACACCTCCAGACGTGAACACATTACCCCTGTTTTATTTTCTCTCCATTGGCTTCCAATTGATTTTAGAATTAAATTTAAAATTTTATTATTCACTTTTAAAGCTCTTAATGGTCTTGCCCCACTGTATTTGACTGATCTTGTAACTGTCCGCGAATATAGGAGAACACTGAGATCATCAAATACATTTCTCCTATCTGTTCCAAAGACCAACTACAAACGTTGGGGTGACCGGGCCTTTTCTTTCGTTGCACCCAGTCTCTGGAATAAGCTACCTCTGGACTTGCGCTCCATTACTCATATGGAGTCTTTTAAATCTAATCTAAAAACCTTCTTATTCAGGCAGGCTTTTAATGCCTAGTGGTTCTTTGACATTCTTGTTAGGTCTAAATTGTTTTTAATTTTTAACTGGCTGTTTTTTATTGTTGTTGTTTTTTTTTTATGTTTTTTTTTTATTGTTTGTTTTTATTTCTGTATTGTTCAGCACTTTGTGCACCTTCTGGCTGCTGAAAGGGGCTCTATAAGTAAAGATTGATTGATTGATTGATTGATTGATTGATATTTATACTTACAAGATTAGAAAAAATATGCTGACCTGGCCTGTTTAATCATTTCATTTAGGGCTGAGATCAGCTCCTTTAAAGCAGCTATATGTAAGTTTCTGTTGTGCTCCGGACTTAGGCCCTGTTTACACGGACACTGTGGGGGGAAACGGAACTTTTGGGTATGTTAATTAGATTAAAAGTTTTGCGTTGACACGGATCTGCTCGAATCTCCCCCCTCCCTCATGCACCCCCCGTTTCACCCACTGCGCATGCGTGCTGCTGAACCTTCACCCACTGCGCATGCGTGCTGCCTCACTCTGCTGGCAGTCTGCTACTTTCTTTTGTGCTAAAAGTTGAGCTAACAACAAGTTAAAGCTGGATTTTGGATAAGAGTCGACAGATTTGACACCAAGCGGGACTGCTTCATCTAACAAGCTGCACACCAGACGCTGAGTGGACTGTGGACCAGAACCGGACTTTACTCCGTGATAAACAGCTGACTTACAGCAGGTAAATCAACGTTCTTAATATAATGTTTGCTTGTGTTTAATTTGATCACACAACAACAGAGTTTTTATTTATTTATTTATTTCTGCCAGGTGGAGCTGTCGTTCCAATGGCAGACCGCGGTTCTGATGGGTCCAGATGAACACACAGCAAGAGTCCAGTTCATTAACGTAGTTACAGTTCGGTTCACGTGTTTTAATAGTGTTCAGTATAATTCTCAGTGTTTGTGTTATGTAAACTTTGTGGTGCTGAATAAATAAATAAATAAAAAATAAACCTGGTGTCTTCATTTTCACAGCACGTTACGCACTGTTTAAAAAATGTAACGAGTCCAGATAGATACTGTAGTTCAGATAAATTTACATCTCCCACGCCAACATAAATACTGTTTATTATTGTTAAACTGTTATATTTTGCGTGAAATGTCCACCTGCCCTAGACTGTCCGCACGTGCGAGCTATGCGCATGTGGTTAACACAAAAGCTCAGCAGGAGATGTTTACATTATCAGCGGGGGGTCTGCGAAAAAGTTACACCCTGAGAGGTGGATCAGGAAAGTATTGGATGCAAAGAGGGGGGCCAGCAGCGTTGCGGTTACACTCAAAATATGCGCCGTGTAAACTGGCCCTTAGAAATATTTTCAGCAGGGAAAAGCATTCTGCTCCCTCCCCCTCAGAGCCATATATGACTCTGAGGGGGAGCCACAGTCCGTGCTCTGCTGGACTTGAGTTCTACTCCGCCTCCTGCTGCATGTCCGCTCAGAGCCGCTTCAATATTCTGTGTTTATATGTTAATAAAACGTTCTAAAAAATAAAATAAAACCACGAATCACTGGTCCAACAACACAAAAACACCCCGAAATCAGCAGAGTTTCATGCAGCCACGTTGGACATGATTTAGTTCGCTTGTGACTTCTTCATTTCTGTCAGTCGAGGTCTGGAATGTCTGGAATGCTCCGCCCCCACTACATTCTCCTGTGGCAGATGCTGTGAAGTTATGTGATTATATGTTAATAAAACATTCTAAAAAATAAAATAAAACCATGAAGCACTGGTCCAACAACACAAAAACACCCTGAAATCAGCAGAGCTTCACGTAGCCATGTTGGACATGAGTTTTTTGTCGCTCGTGACAAATCCATTTCCTCATTCCTGTCAGTGAAGGATGAAGTCATCACTTGACTTTTGGCAAAAAAAACAAGAAAAGTCCAGCTCTGGGATGAAGAAGGGATATTTAATACATTTGTGTCACATACATATCAGTCCTACATCGCTTTGCAATCCTTTGAATGAGAATGTGCGCGGCGCTGGGGCTGGGACAGGTGGGGGCGTGGGCGTGGGTTGGGGCGTGACAAACAACTCTGTTTTTATTGGCTGGTCCGGGTCACTCTGTGTTTTTAGTGTTTTTATAAATGCTGATAGAGAAGCAAGGGGACTATAGTTTTTTTCAGAGATTACTTTGTCTAACATCAGTCTGTCAGTAGATAGTGACAGAGTGAAGAAATATGTTAAAAATATATTGTTAGAAAAGTTACAGACTGCATTACAAAGTTACATAGTGAACCTTTAAGTGCAGTCTGTGGACTTCAAGTTTAGTAGATTTCCACAAACGCTTTACCTTACGACATTATCTTCTGAACAACATAATTTCTTCATTTATCTAAGGACAAGTATTTTTACAAGAGGATATTTTGTGCTTTACAGGAGCAACCTCATCTAAGACAGACAGGCAGTTGCTATTAAAAGACTCCACAAAGGAATCAGCTTCACTGCAACAAATAAACCATCTGGGCTCAAATGATTCTGAGAATTTCTCAACAGCAGTTTGATTGATAATTCTCCTTTGAGAAATCACTTTATGAGAACAACTGTTGAGGTTACAAGATAAATTAAAATATACACAGCAGTGATCAGTGACAGGAATGTCCACCACACTCAGCTGGTCAATGATGAGCCCAAAAGTGAAGACAAGGTCTAAAGTGTGACCTTTCTTATGTGTTGGCCCAGAAATATGCTGTTTAAAATGAAACGCCTCTGTGAGTGGCAATAACTCTGATGCTGCATTGTAGGATGAGTCATCAATATGAAAATTGAAATCTCCAAGAACTAAAATTTTCTCAAGCTTAATAACAGAAGGTAAAAATTCAGAAAAATCCTCTAAAAACGCACGGGTTGGACCAGTAGGTCTGTAAATTAAAACACAATAAAATGAATAAATGTTCCCAACCTTGTTCATTTGTAGTTCAAAAGAGCTGAAGGGATCCGGCTTGATGAGCCTGCAGGAAAAGCTGTCTTGATAGATGAGCGCAAGTTCGCCTCCTCGCCTGGCAACCCGCGGGGTTCCAAACGCTGAACAGTTTGGCGGGCACAGTGTGATCTGACAAAACATTGTCACGATTACCTGATTAGAAACAGAGACGTCACATGTTAAAACGAGGTCCAACGTGTGACCATGTTCTTGGGTGGGACTGTTTACCTGCTGAGTTAAATTAAAAGAGTCCAATAAATCTAGAAAGTCCTTCACTAAGGGCTTCTCCTGACAACACACATGGATATTAAATTCTCCAATTACCAACAAGTGTGTGTATCTCGGTGAGATATCAGCCAAAAAGTCAGAGAATTCGCGTATGAATTCCTTGGATCTCGGGGGGCGGTAGACGAGCGCGTACAGAACCGGAGGGGAGTGTCTGAGTTCAAAGACGCTCAGCTCAAAGCTGGAGTGGGAAAAAGGGAGAGCCAGTTGTTTACAAGCAAAGTTTGGTTTAAAAACAGTTAATAATCCAACCCCGCGCCGGCCTGATGGCCGTAGGGTATTAAAACACAGACAGTCCAGTGGTAATAATTCCACCAAGGCGCTGGACTCACCATCTGATATGTGTGAATAAGTCCTGGTTGTCTAAAAGCGTAACCCTCACTTATGATACAAACTAATTCATCAGTCTTTAAAAAAATCAAACAAATACAAGAGTATATAGAACTGCACAAGTGCAAAAAGCTGATATTTTTAGGCAATAGAATTGTTTTTAAAGGAAAAACCCAGCAGCCGTGATGGATATTTGACCTGTAAGAGCCACTGGGTTTTCACTGGAGATAAAAAGGATTTTTTTCATACAGTGTTTTGTTCATAACAAATTGCACACTTTATCTGCAGGGGTTGTTGCAAAGATATGCCTTTTACTTTCAAAGAAACAAGTAAAAACATTTCTTTCTTTTTTTTTCTTCTTTTTTTTTTTAAAGATCTACCCAATTGTCAAGATTGTTTATTCTGGTAAAAGCATGTGCAAAACGTAGGAGCAGATTTGCATAAATCTTACTGGGAAATCGGGAAGTACTATTTTAAATACTTTTGTAATTGTGTG